>CAUYPK010047172.1:0-113485 GCA_963574355.1 Loris lydekkerianus | reverse complement strand
AAGGGTAAGGGTGAAACTCAGCAAATGTGAAATGTAAATGTCATGCCACGGTGACTGGGAAAATGCCAGGAAGGCTATGTTGAATATTGGGATGAAAATATGTCAAATGGTCTATGAAGCTAGTATATGATGCCCCATGATGATATCAATGTACACAGCTATGATTTAATAAAAAAAAAAATAAATAATATGATTAGAAAATGTAAAAAAAAAAAAACAATGAAGCGTGAAAAAACTGAAACCAAAAATAAATTTCCCATCATATTCATTCCTTGTTTATTGTTTGAAACAATGAGGCAGAAATAAATAAATATTTACCCCCAAACTAATAGTTTTTAGTGTTAACATTACATAACAAATTTGATGGACAGTATATAGAAATCCTATTTTTCCAATTCTCAGGATGGAGACCAATGATACTGAGACTTTACTGATCCAATGGCAAAGTAAATTAAATGTGTAATACTGGATGTTTCTAGCAAAAAAGCATATTCTGTAAAATAATATGTTGACTCTATTCAGCAGCTGGCTAGACACGTCTTTTCTTAAACATTCATACAGAGAGGTTACTTTTTAAAAAAAAACTCATTTAAATCTGAAGAAAATGAGGTGGTTCATATTAAAAGAAGAGAACAATGCCTAGGGTTAGTCTCTCAATTATCTCCTGAGAAGTAAAAGCTCTTTAACAAATACAAGTACCCTGACTGCCAGTTCAGTGAGCAAAGAGCCATGAGAGATTCCCACTGGCTCAGACATCTGAGATTCATCATGCCTTCAGAGGTAGGCTCTCTGTCAAGAGTAAGCTCCAACTTTATTCCTCTATAAGGCCTCATTCTTCAAAACAAATCATCTGAATACTACTTTAACTATCATCCTCTGTCATATAAATCTATACTTAAGAAATGTTGCCAAAATCAGAATCATCAGTGAACTGCATTTCTGAAGAAATAATTGACGACTTCCCAAAACTATAATAAATGGATCTATTTAAATGATATTGTCATGAGTTTTTAAAAAGTCACAGTACAGTCTCCATATATTTAGAACTAGTTCATCATGGCAAATAATGAATAAGTTATTCTAGAAATAAACATGAATGATATCTGATAAAGTCTCAAAAGGAAGAAGTATGCAATTTTAGGCCTCCACCCTTTTACTCATGCCATCCCCTCTGTCTTTATATTTACTGTCCTGATATCTCTATTTGTTGAAATCTAAATTCTTATATAAGATGACATTTGTAAGTTAAAATGAAATTAAATAGGATGAAATGAAGAAGGAAGGTGGAAGGTCATCATTCAATCAAAGCAATGGCAATAAGGGATCAAAGTATATGATTTTTATGAAAAATGGCTAGTAGACTTATATGGTTAGAGCAAAAGACAGAAATGCATACATGAAGAAGTAATGGCTGATGGACTAAGAAGAAAGGCAGGAGATGTGCTCTCATTGTTCACCTGCTCACAAAGTCTGCAAAGGATATGATTAAGTACTACATGATCCGATCATTTCCAAGCAATGGCTTTTTGGTTAAAAAATGGCTTTTACTAGGAATTTTTGCCTCTATAATCATAACAGATACTGATCCTTAGTTTTATTTTTTGTTGTGTCCTTTACTGGCTGTGGTATCGAGGTGATATTGGCTTTATAGAGTGAACTGGGGACATTTCCTCCTCCTTCATGTTATGAAATAATTTCTGCAGTATGGGTACCATTTCTTTTTTGTGGGTCAGTTAAAACTTTAGCTGTGAATCCATCTGCTCTGGAGGATTTTTTTTTCTTTTTTCTTTTTTTATAAGCTTTTTTATTACTGCTTCAATCTCATTGCTCATTAGTGATCTGTTCAGGAATTTTATTTTTTCCTGATTGAATTTTGGGAGGTTGTGTGTTTCCAGAAATTGGTCCATTTTTTCTACATTTTTAAGTTTGTGCATGTAGACATTTTCATAGCATTCACAGATTCAACAGCATATGAAAAACATAATCCACTATTACCAAGTGAGCTTCATTCCAGAGATACAAGAATGGTTCAACATACCTAAGTAATAAATTAGTTTGACCATATAAACAGAAACAAAAATAAAGACCATAACTGCAGACAAATTATTCAACAAAATTTACTGTTCTTTCATGATAAAAACCCTCAACATGATACGCACAAAAAGAAGATACCTCAAAATTATAAAAGCCATATATGATGAATCCATGGCCAACATCAAACAGAATAGGGAGAAGTATTAAAGTCACCCTAAGAAGTGAAACAAGACAAGAGTACCCACTGTCACCACTTCTACTCAACATAGTACTGGAAATCCTAACCAGAGCAATCAAGCAAGTGAAAGAAATAAAGGGTGTATAAATCAGAAAAGAGGAGGTCAAACTAACATTTTTTTGATGATAATATGTAGAAAACCACAGAGACTCCACCCAGAGACTCCTGAGATTGATAAACAAATTCAGCACAGTCTCAGGTTACAAAATCAATATATACAAATCACTATCATTCCTATATACCAATAATATTCAAGCTGAAAGTCAAATCCAAGACTCACTATCATTCACAATAGCCACAAAAGAAATAAAAGACCTGGAAATATACTTAACCAAGAAGGTGAAAGATCTCTGCAAAGAGAATTATGAAAAACTATTGAAAAAAATCACAGATGACATAAATGGAAAAACATATGATGCTCATAAATAGTAGAATCAATACTGCTAAAATGATACTATCAGAATTTATTCACAGATTCAATACAATCCCCATTGAAATACTAACAACATATTTCACAGATATAGAAAAAAGTAACTCTACATTGGTTTGGAACAAGAAAAGGCCAGAGTAGCCAAAGCAATCCTGAGGTAAAAGAAAAAAATCTGGAGGTATCACATTAACAGACTTCAAACTATACTACAAGGCTATAGTAACCAAAACAGTATGATATAGGCACAAAAATAGAGACACAGACTAACGGAACAAAACAGAGAACCCAGACATGAAACCATTCGCATACAGCCAAATGACTTTTGACATAGAAGACAAAAATATACACTAGAAAGAAGCTCTATTCAAAAAACAGTACTGGGAAATTGAATAGCTACATGCAGAAGAATGAAACAGGATCCACAGCTGTCACTGCTCATAAGAATTAATTCAAGATGAATAAATGTAAGGCATAAAACCATAAGAATTCTAGAAGGCCGGGTGCAGTGGCTTATGCCTGTAATCCTAGCACTCTGGGAAGCCGAGGCAAGAGAATTGTTTGAGCTTAGGAGTTCGAGACTAGCCCAAGTAAGAGAGAGACCTTACCTCTACTAAAACTAGAAAAATTAGCCAGACACTGTGGCCAGCGCCTGTAGACCCAGCTACTAGATAGGCTAAAGCAAGAGGATAACTTGAGCCCCAGAGTTTGTTGTTGCTATGAGCTAGGCCAAGGCCACAGCACTCTACCCTGGAATAACAGAATGAGACTATGTTCATAAAGTGTGTGTGTGTGGGGGGGGGGGGGGGAATTATAGCAGAAATTGTTGGAAAAAAACTTATAACTATTGGCCAACACAAAGTATTTATGGATAAGACCCCAGTGGCAATCATAGCACCAACAAAAAGTAATCAATGGGATGTGATTGAATTAAAAAAGCTTCTGCACAGCTAAGGAAATAAACAACAAAACAAATAGAAAAGCCACGGAATGGAAAAAAAATGTTCACAAGCTATATATCCTATAAAGGCCTAACAATAAAAACATATAAAAAAACTCAAGCAAATCAGTGAGGTAAAAACAAACAACCCTATTAAAAAGTGGGCAAATGACAGGAAAGAAGATAGACAAATGGCCAATAAACCTGAAAAAATGCTACCATCACTAATCATCACAGAAATGCAGTTTAAAAGCACAATGAGGTATCACCTTATCCCTGTTAGAGTGGCTTATATTATAAAATTAAAAAAAAAAAAAAAAAAAAAAAAGAGTCCAAAAACAATAGATGCAGAGAAAAGGGAATGCTTATACATGGTTGGTAGGATTCAAAATTAGTACAACCTCTGTGGGAAAAATTATGGAGATTCCTCAAAAAACTAAAAGTAGACCTACCATTTGATCCAGCAATCTCAATACTGGGTATTTACCCAAAGTAAAAGATGTCATTTTATCAAAAAGACACATGCACTCAAATGCTTGTTACAGTACAATTCATAATTGCTAAGATGTGGAATCAATCCAAGTGTCTAAAGTGTCTATCAATTCATGAGTGGATGGACAAACTATGGATATGTATGCTGAGGAATTCCATTCAGCCATGAAGAAGGATGAATTGAGGCCTGTATACAACAATGTGGATGGAACTGGAGACCATTATCCTTAGTGAAGGATCTAAAGAATGGAAAAACACCACGTGTACTTGCTGTTGAGCTGGAACTAACAAATGAGCACCCATGTGCACAGAGGGAAGTAAAACTCAGTGGACAACAAGCCGGGAGGAGCTGGGCGGCAGGGATGGGCAAAAACAGTGGGTACAGTGAACACTACCTGGGTGATGGCACACTTAGAACCCTGACTCAAGCATAACAAAAGCAATCCTTACCACCAAAAACAGTCATACCCTCATCACATGCTGAAATTTAAAAAATGGCCTTTTTATCTTTTCACAGTAAATGAACCAGACATTCTTCCTCAATACTTTATAATTCACCAAAAAAGCCAAATATTAGTCAGCCATGACCAACAGATTCAGAGCTATAGTGGGCATAAAAGATTTCAAAGGACTGAGGATAGAGAAAAGGCATAAAATCAGAGATGATGGATATTGTGCCATCCCCTTGAAGCAGAATATTTCTGAACCAGAGGAATATACTAATGACAAATATAATATAGTCAAATAATATTATAACATAATATAATACCCCATTTTGGGTAACCCTGGCCCTTTGAGCTTTTGAAAATTTTTGAGAAATGAATTATTTTCAAGAGAATGCTGAGGCATTTTGGCTGCAAGAATCTTAAGAGATTATGTTGGCCAGATGGTGGCTACCACGCCAGAGAAGTCATGAAATGTTCCAACTCGAAGCTGATTTAAGACAGGAAACATTTACATATTTTATGAGCCAAAATATTACAATATCCCATCAATAGTCCTCCAAATTCTACCCTTTTCCTATCACCATGACAATCAGTATTTTAAAATAATATTAAAAATCCAGTCAAAAGGTAAGATTTCTAAATCTACCTAGGGGTATATGCTTCGAAGTTTCTATCACTTATTTACTGTACACAATGTTCTGAAGGAGCATATTATCTAATTTGTAAATATCAGTAGGGTAGAATTCCCTCTGTGGTGTCTGAGACCAAGAAGAATGGACCAAAGTAAATGATTTAGCCAAACAGTGAAGGAAGGGAAATCTGTTAACGCCAATAGGAGGCTATTCAAAGCCTTTCGTTTTAAGAAAATTAGTTTGAAAATAAAGGAGGATTTCAAATTTACATTTTCCTAAGTTCTCAAGTGTAAACTAAAATTAAAACACATCATCTCTAAATTATTAGAATTATTCCTCTCCAATGATCATATCTGAGTTTTAGGATTACTATTCTGATGGCAATGTGAAAGAGGCATTGGGTAGTGAAAAATGAAGGTAGAGAGAGACCAGTTCAAAAGGATAATGCAATATTACCCTATTAAAAGAAAAATGTTCACAGTAGTTTTATCTAAATTGCTAGAGATATCCTGTACAACCCAGGTATACAAATATCTAACACAATGATTATGATCTCCTGATGGACTGGGGATATGTTCTTCAGAAATGATTTTCCCCCAAAGCAAATATATCCATCTTGGTTTTCCTAAATATTAAAAATATTTAACTGAAATCTTCAGAAATGTAACACACACAGGTTCTTGCCTTAGACAGAGGTGGATGCTGAGGAAGAGTTAATACCTTAAGTCATGAAAACTATACAACCAAAAGCAATTTATTTTTACTATTGCAAATATTTAAATGGTATAGGATTCATGTGAGTATTACTTGTTTTATTTTTCTGCTTTTGCTTCTCTGTGGCTCTGTTGCAAGCAGTGTTGTTGAGAGTTTAGCCCACTGATGCCAGATGCCTGGGTCAGATGCATTAAAAAAGATAACACCCAGCCAAATTAGTGAACGCTATAAAAAAAACTGTTTCTCACATTCCTGTCTCTCATTAAAAAGTCTGCTTTCTTGGGTACTTATGCTTGGCTCCCATCTTCAGTTATGCCTCCAGGATCCTCCCACAGCTGGCTCCCAGACTCTCAGGGAACTCCTCCTTTTGACCCTGGCAGACAACTCCACCTCAGAGGTCACAAATTGAACTAGACTTACTCTTTCTTCAGCACAATGACTGCACATACCCTGGCTTTGGTCCCCGTGTAGTATCAAGCAGAGGATTTTAAAAACCTCAAAGAAGAACAAACCTCTTGCCTTTCAACCTAGTCTTTATTTTCTGAAATCTCTGCATCATCTCAGAGGACCTTCCCCCACCTTGGAAGTTGTCCTGGGCAGTAGTAAAGTGGGCAATATGAATCCCTAAAAGATAAACTTCATGTTGCACCTCGAGCTCAGAGAATCACATAGTATTCATCATTTAACTGCTACACGTACACAAACTCGTGCGCTCACTCTGGCTGTGAAAGATATTATATTCTTTCCCTTTTGCAGATGATGAATTTGAGGCTCAAAGTCCTCAAAGTCACACAGTTGTGTAGTTAAAACAGTCTCAAGTTCAGATATTCTATCAATACACTGTCCTTTATAATAAACCAAACTCCTACAAGCTGAGAAGACAAAAATGCTGTGGCCGTAAAGACCTACCAAGCCATAAAGCATTTGAGGACGGGAAGGGGAAATCATGTCATTAGAACCCTCACAGAAAATTCTAAAGGGGAAGTCCATTCTTCATCATGGTCAATCCACAGTTCAGCTCAGGAATCTGATGCACCGTTCTAAATTATATTGTCAAGTATTCAAAATCAGTCTCTTATTTCTCCTTACCAATTACACCAGAACGTTTTATGTATAACACAGGCATTTCCACATGTAGCGTAAAGGCTGTATTATTCTTGAGTTACTGAATTGTTGGGAAATGGCTTTGTATTCTTAAGGGAAATTTCAATGTGTAGGGACAATTAAGGTGTTAGAATGCAAAATGTTTACAAAGAAATAGAAAGTTAAGATAAAAAGTTTAACAAAAGCAAGAATAGCTGTAATTTTACCCTCACTAGTTCCTTCTCACTTTTAGCTATTTTATGTATGAGAGAAGTAGAAAGCAAAAAACTGCAATACCATGGCAATTATGTACTATTATTACTCTACCATATGTTGAGAAAAGCAAGATAGGAATGTTGATTCATACTTTCACAGTTATTTCTATGTTTATGTTTTGTTTCACCAAACACTACCAATTATGGGGTGCTTATGATCCATTCACTTAGAGTAAAATAAAAATGAAAATCCCGGGCTGGGCATGGTGGCTCACACCTATAATCCCAGTACTCTGGGAGGCTGAGGCAGGAGGATCAGTTAAGGTCAGGTGTTGAAGACTAGCCTGAGAAAAAGCAATACCCTGTCTGTACCAAAAATAGAAAAAATTACCCAGGCATGATGGCACATGCCTGTAGTCCCACTACTCAGGAGGCTGAGGCTGGAAGGACGCTTGAGCCCAGAGTTATGAGGTTGTAGTGAGCTACTATAATGACACAGCACTCTACCCAGGGCAACAGAGCAAGACTCCATCACAAATAAAAAAAAAAAAAAAGAGGGGGGTGGGGGACAGCTCCTATGGCTCAGTGAGTAGGGCGCCAGCCCCATATACTAAGGGTAGCAGGTTCAAACCTGGCTCCAGCCGAACTGCAACAAAAGATGGCCAGGCATTATAGCAGGCACCTAGAGTCCCAGCTACTCAGGAGGCTGAGGCAGGAGAATCGCCTGAGCCCAAGAGTTGGAGGTTGCTGTGAGCTGTGATGCCACAGCCTCTACTGAGAGCAAGAAAGTAAAACTTGTCTCAAGAAAAAGAAAAAAAAGCGAGAGAGAGAAAAATCCCCTTCTTGTAAATTCTAAAATTTCACAGAATTTTGTATGTTCAACAGAATATTGAAAACGACAATTGATTGTGTGCTTGATCTACAAAAATTATTTATCTATTTTAGATATGAGGTTTTGCTGTGTTGCCCAGCCTGCCCTCAAATTCCTGGGCTCATGCAGTCTCACCTGCCTGAGTTGCTGGGACTACAGGCACACACATCCTCACCTGGATCCTTTTTTTTTAAAGGATATATTTAAAAACCTAAAGTAGAATAATAGCCTATAAGGATTTTATGTACTTTACATATATGAGAGACAACCGTTAGTCATGACTGGACTTTTAATTGCATAAATGTATAGCAATAGTGCTGAAGAGGTTCAAAACTCCGAAAAGGAAAACCAACATCTACCCTTATACATGTTATTAGGGAAAAGGGGTCACCACTATGTTTTGAAAAAGTAAGCGTCAGACCTCAAGAAGAAGAAGACCAGAGAGGGTTTGGGGTAAGAAAACAATCTTAGGATCAAGAGACAAGGAACTGAACTGCAAAGGTGACCAATTACAGCCAGAAGAGTCTAGAAAGAAAGAAATTGTGAGCAGTAACAGATGTGGGGCCTCTGTAGACGCCCCAAGTGATCCTATCGCATCGGAGGCTGGGACAAGCCCCAGCTGTGCTAGAGACGCCACCCAGTCACTGGCATGTTAGATCTTCCAGACACAGGCTTAGGAAAACAGAATATTTTCATTCTCCAGCTATTTTCTCACCCCCACCACAACCCATTATTAGGGTTCCCCCTCCAACTCCCCCATCCAGCAGCATGCTCTCTCCAATTTACTACAGCCCCCCCACAGTTTTGCTCCCAAGCCAGCACTACTTTTCCCTGGACCTGTAAGCATTTGCGTTTGTCATCACGAGATCTAAAGATACATTCCCATCTATTTCTGGAATGGATATTGGTTTTACATTTTACAAATTCATTTTTGAAAGCAATTTAAATTTTGGTTCTGTGACACATATTTACCTCTTGCTGATAATTATGTTAAAGGTAATAGTTTTCTGTAACATCTAGTAGAATCTTAGTAAGTTGACCACCCAAGGGACTGTAACAAACTGGTCAACATACAGAGCTGGTCAACATAAGGAACTAGGTGTACTATACAGATATGTACATGTAATGTAATGTCAGGTCTATAAAAATCAGGCCAATTTAAGGATGTCATAGGTGTACAGAGGTGGTCAACTATGGAAGTTCTACTGTACATGTGTGTGTGCATTACATACTAAGTAGACTATCGAAAGCCAGGACTGACACACTAGGGAAGAGATTCCTGGTGTCTGGAATGTTGAGAAATGGAGAGTTTTGTACTTATACACTACTGTATAACTGTAGATGCCTCAGAATAATTAGCTTGTAAAGAAGAAATAACCTGGAGTAAAAAATCAGATTATATCAAATGACAACTATTTAGAATTGAGCTCTGAAAACTATTTCATTCTTCCAACTTGTATTTTAATTGAAGAAGAACTTCTAAGATGATACAGATTTCCTATTAAGGAGAGTATTTTTCAAAGGTTTGAACATCTAAAAATCTTGTTTTTCTTTCCAAAACGAAATTAATCCTGAGGTTATTACCTTACTATTTTGTTAGTTCTGGACTCCAAAAGTTAAAAGACTAGCAGGCAGAAGTTAATAATAAAAATTTAGAATGTTGGTTTGATTTGGTTTTTTGTTGTTTTTCAAACTAAAAAAAAAAAAAAAAAAAAAATCACTGTCATTAAATGTTAGTGACGGAAAATTCTGTTCCAATTCTAATTGTGAAAACATAACTGATAGGAAGATTTTGTTTTAATAGTATATTTGAAACACGATGGTGGTACATATCTTTAAATGAAATCATAAAAACGACTGAAGTAGGGATATTACAAATTAGGTCTTAAAGGTATTTAAAAAAAAACGAAACCTTAAATACTTAGAGGAAAAGAATGTTTAAATCACTGCGTCTTCCCCAACTTCTTGTCTTGTGGCTTTCTACACGTCAACCAGAGTGCATCTGATCTCTGATATTCTATACTGCTGACTGATCTCTCTAGATGCTCTGGAAATACGATATTTCCTCCAGTATTTCCATTATTCTGTCTGTATCATGATGATCTTTATTTTTATTTTAACCAACATCATTTGGAGACTGAACACAGGACCACTATACAAAACCAGTCAGCCATTCATCCACTATAATCTTCTAGAAACACAGACAACACAAATGTTTCTAATAATCATCAACCAAATCCAGTCCAGAATATACGTGTGTGAAACGTCTCTTAAGAGCCCTTGGAAAAAATGATCAAGCACTGTATTCCTTCTTATTTCCAATCATCACAGTGTGACTCTACCAACCTTTCTGAAGCAAACTGTCAGTGGTTATTAAAGTGTAGGGTGTCCTCGGTGAACGCCAGCATTTTCATACAGTGAACACGGTTGGATTAGTGCTTCTGACCTTTATTTATTTATTTTAAAATTGAACAATTCTCTTATTCATTACTATAGATACAAATACAAGGCTGGCACCATCCTTGATAACAAACCATTTGCCAAGAAGCACAGGAACAGAAACTTTTATATAGTACTAGCCTCAAATGTGCAGATCAGACAAGCAAAATGAAAACTGTACCCCCCCCCCCTTCCCGCCACCTGGTACATTCCTAGTGGGCAGAGACCAGAGACCTCCAGGTCGGATATTTCAGGACAGCTCTGGTGTTTACGACTCACACTGTGTATGTCCCACACTACATGATCCCTATTTAGGGCCAGAAGCTGCTTTGAAATAGTCTCCCACTCACATTCACAAACAAATATAAATATTTATATTTCGCAGTTTTTTCACCATATTTTAAACTGAGTCTTTTTTGTTCCATGGTTATGCCGCAAAGAGATGCACTTCAGGTTAACACGGGGAAAATTAACCGCACAGTAATGGAACACTGTGGACCTAACTCAATGGACACGGTCTGGGAAATTTTAACCAACTAACAATTGAATGATGAGGTAGAATACAAAACACTAAAATGTATCAGGGAATGCACTTTAATTTTGTCAAACTATAGCAGTAAAAACAAAGCAGCCAAAAAATTATGTTTGCTTATCCTTAATTGGTTTTTAAATTTTTCCTTCCTTTCTTTTTTGGGGTGATGGGGGGAGGCAGGCCAGTTATTTCTCAAGAAGTTTTTAATTGAAGGCAAGATTATTATTTATTTGTTTGACATTTTTCACAGTACTATTAAGAATGCAAACACACACTAAATGCAAACACACACTAAGTTAGCCCTGGTGTCCCACCAAAATACAATGGGTTTTAATCCCTTCCTGTTCTGACAGGAAGTTTTATGTTCTTCTTCCCCGTGGAGTTGGCTACATTTCATTGGCATGTTATATGATGTCCACATGAAACTGTATAATCTAGAGCTTTCTTTAAATGTAATTACTTTAAAACAGAGAGAAGAATTAAAAGGCAGTTTTTTTTTTTTTCATGAGTTTATCCTTTGAAGAGCTATTGAGAAGACAGATTACCTGAATTAGAAAGAAAAGCTGAACTGTTAAGTCACTTATCCTAATTACAGATCAATATGGATATTACTAGGCATTCATTTTATCCATCTAATAGAGACTTACGATGTTACCTATCACGATGCCACTATGTGCGTACTCTGAAATCTGTTTAAATGCTTTTCCTGTTGTCTCTTTCTATTTTTATTCCCCTCTCTTATTTCTCTTTACACAAATGTCCACCTGCATTACAGGTACCAACAAAAGTCCCAGACCCTCTGCAAGAAGAAGGAACCAACTCGTATGCAAGTAACTGTTCTTTGTTTAAATCTTCAATATCCAAAGAAATCCTTCATCATAACAGTGTCATTGTTACGTTTTAGACTTGTCATTATATTTGTGAAAGTTAATTATCTGATAAGATCCACTGTGGTTTTTACTGTCAGGAAAAAAAATGCATGGGTATGTTTATTACTTGCAAGAGTTCCACAAAAAGAAAGTGTGTTAAGGAAAGAACTAAACAATTATTCCCCCCTAATTACTACTACACAATTATCTGAGCATTTTATAGCTGCACTTTTTCCCTGAATAAATTCCACTTTCTTAACATTTACAGCTTTTTATTGTAATGGAATATGTTGCTTTTCATATTTTTATCACAAAGGCCTGAGTTGAAAATCCAATATTTTAAATAAAAGTTTTTTCCCCCCTTGCTGTATGAAAATGTCAACATTTGAGTGAATCATTAAACACACTAGAAACAAGGGTATATGTGAAACTTAGTAAATGTAGAATGTAAATGTCTTAGCACAATAACTAAAAAAAACGCCAGGAAGGCTATGTTAACCAGTGTGATGAAAACGTGTCAAACAGTCTATGAAGCTAGTGTATGATGCCCCATGATCATATCAATGCACACAGCTATGATTTAATTAAAAAAATAAATAAATAATAAACATACTAGAAGAAGAACCTGCAATTCAAATGCTGATTATGATTCCCTCCAAATATTTTAAGTGTTAGGTCAACATTCAATGCAGGATGAAATGAAATGGTTGGTTCAGAAGGTAGAACTTGAGATTTCCTTATTAGTCTTTCCATTACTATTGTTTTCCTGGGACAAACTGCATGAATCTTATGTGAGAGGAGGGGGGAAAAGACATTTTTAAAATGAAGGCCATCATCTTAACAGAGTTAATGTAGCTTCCTATGACAAAGCCTTTGCAGTTATAACTGTCACATAAAATTCTAGCAATAAAATTGAAGCCAAATATTTACCTTTCACAGAAACTGCCTCTTTGAAAATATCTATATTTTTATGTTCTAAGACAGATGGACTGGAAAATACATAAACCCTTTTAGCCAACAGATATGCAAATTTATAGGTGACTCATTTAGCAAAAAATAAAAGGAGATAACAATTGTACAGCACAGTGAATTCTATTGTTTCCAATCCCAGTAGCTTCCAGTCTAGGGACTATCTTGCATATTGTCCTCTACACACATCTCAAAGAACACACAATCCTCCCTCAGAATGAAGATTACCCCAGGTGAATTGGACAATGCATATTGCTCTGGCCTTCCATGACCTCAACCTTCTCAAAGGACCATGCTATGAAAAACTCTGATTGTTACTGTCCTCAAATATGATAACTTTTGTATGCACACTGTTCATAACAATGTTATTTTAATACCATTATACACAAAAGTAAAGGGCATTTAGAGAGCTTGTTTTAAACAAAATTAAAAAATTAATTTTGGGGGCAGCGCCTATGGCTCAAATGAGTAGGGCACTGGCCCCATATGCCAGAGGTGGTGGGTTCAAACCCAGTCCCGGTCAAAAGCTTCAAAAAAAAAAGAAAATTAATTTTTCTCTCATTGTTTCTTAAGTCCAAACCATTAAAATGAATATTCATGTACTGATTTAGTATCCCTAATCTGAAAACCTGAAATCCAAAAATGTCTCAAAATCTGAAAGCTTCGTGGTGCCAACTTGACAACATAAGTAGAAAATTTCACACATAAACACCTAACAGAAACTGTGTTTTCATGCACTGATTAAAACTACTGCAGAAAATTACCTTCATGCCATGTGTATAAAGTAAAGTATATATGAAGTTTAAATGAATTTTGCATTTATACTTGGGTCCCATCCACAAGAGAGCTCATTAGACATACAACACAAGTATTACAAAATCCAAACAAATCTGAAATCTAAAACACTTCTGGTCCCAAGCCTTTCAGATAAAGGATACTCAACTTACACATCCTAATAACGCTGATCCTTCAGGTAATTAATGTAGTTTCAAGATCCAAATTATTGGCTTGGTGCCCATAGCACAGTGGTTACGGCACCAGCCATATACACTGAGGGTGGCAGGTTTGAACCCGGCCCAGGCAAGGTAAACAACTGTAACAACAAAAAAGAATAGCCAGGCATTGTGGTGTGCACCTGTACTCCCAGCTACTTGGGAGGCTGAGGCAAGAGAATCACTTAAACCCAAGAGTTTGAGGTTGCTGTGAGCTGTGATGTCACGGCACTCTACCGAGGGCAACATAGTGAGACTCTGTCTTTAAAAAAAAAAAAAAAAAATTATGAAAATATGTAGATCACCAATTAGAATACTACCTGCCAATTGTGGAGTTAAGTTGGTCACTTTAATTTTATTTAATGTCATGATACCAGTGACCACTGGCTATTGTGTTAATAATGTAAAAATATGTCAGTGATGTGAAACTGAGAACAAAAGCACTAAATATACCAGAAGTCAGAGAAATCCAGTAGCATGTAGGGACAGCCACATACCTGCAGCTTAGACCAAAACACACCAAAGCAGGTCTTGCCACTAAGATTCACTCACCAATTCTGCCCGCCCTTCCCCTGGCTGCCAAAGAGGAGGCTTCGAGAGCACTGACCAGCTCTGGGGAGTTGAGCGTTGACAGTGAGAGCCCATTCTCTCTCCTCCCTCTAGGAGGCTAGGAGGAGGGAGCTGCTCCCCTTTCCAAAGTGATAAGGTTTCAAAATCAACACTCAAAAGATCAGGAGGGCTTGCAGGCAGACAGACTGGCCTCTCACTTCTTGGTTGGATACCCACAACCACACTTCTTGTTGTTGCCACCAGAGGACAGTGGGGCGAGTTTTGGGAAGAGCTTCCAGGTAGCCAGGAGAAAGGCACCCTTTCCATTTTACACCTGCCCCTCTTCACTACCAAGGCGAGACATTTCTTAGCGTGCATCCCCTACAGGCTGGGGTAACCTCAGCATGGAAACTGATACTCACTTCTTTCACAGGGATTTCTCAGAGTGCAAGTCCTGCCGGCTAATCCATACCAGCCAGAGCCAGATAAGCAGACTGTGGTGAAATGTGTTTGGGAGACAGGTGCAGGGAATACCGGCCCTGGAGTTCAGAGGGTGGGCTGGTATTTTCCATTCTCCTATATGAAAAGTTATGAAGGCCAGTGGGGGCCATGGGCTGCTGGGCTCTTCAAGTCACCTCAAGCACAAGCAGTGGGAATCCCCGGTCAGAGAGGAAGTAAACCTACAAGGTTCACAGGGAGAAGAGATCCTTTGTAGGAAGTCAAATCGGAAGCGTATGGGGTATGACAACAGGTTTGTTTAAGAAACAACTGAGTGACGTGCCAGGAAAAGCAGGCAGGAGTCAGGATGCAGGAAACCTAGAAGGCCAGATTAAAGAGGTCTTAGCGCTGTGCGGAGCGAATGGCTCCAGAAGGTTTAAGGATATGGAGTGAGCAGAGCTGCAGAAAGGAGAGTGAGCCCAAATGGTCAAGTCTCAAGCACGAGCTTGCAAGGCGTAGGACATGATGCCCTTCCTTCTCTGTGTTTTCCTACCTAAGCCAAACAAGTTCAGATAGCTAAAGAAAGGGATCATGAAGGCAGGTGTTTTCCAATGTTCTTTAAATTTATCAAGTTAAGAGGTGTGAATAAATTATTTAAAAATCACTCAGCTAGCTAACAAAGCGTCATCCTTTAAACCCATGACTTTCTTCTCTAACCCAGATTTAGGAAGGAAAAGAAGCCATCAGAAAAAAATAATGGCTAAAATCTATTTACCTAAGAAAATCTCCATATAAATATAACACTATTAACCTCAGTCCTCATGCTGTACATTCGATCTCTAGGTTTGTCCATCCTATATATCTTTACTTTGTATACTTGACATGCATTTCTTCATTTGCTCGGCCCCCCAACCTGGGGAACCCATTGTTGTTCCTCTTTATCTGTGTATTTGAGCACCCCCACCCCCACCACCACCACACACACACACACTCACATTCCCTATATAAGTGAGAGCATCCAGTATCTTTCTTTCTGGTTCTGATTTATAAGATTTTAGCTACTCTTGTTACATAAAAAAAGCATGTGAGGTGAGAGATGTTAATCTGTTTTGCAATAGGAACACTGTACTATCTATGTATCTATATCTACATTACGTATATGAAATTTCTATTCTTATAAAATAGATTCATCAGTTAATGCACATGAATGAAATTTCCAGTTCTTAAAAGAATTAAGAGAAAGGAAAAGATTCGACGCTGGTGATGGCAGGAAGGCAACAGGTGTGGAATGACCAGTGAGCGTGTGAATTGCGATAGACGGGCTATAGAGAATGAGGCCAGGGGAAAGGCCACTGTTTTTTAGTGGTTAGAGGACTGCTGGTAAATTTTAGAGTGCAACTGTCAGCTGAGTTTCTCTGCAGGAAGGCAGACTGAAGGGAAGTGGGTGGTGAGGAGGAGAGGCAAAAAAAATGTCTTGGAAGTGTGAGGACCAACGCAGCCCGGGTGGGTGAGCATGTGTGTGTGTGTGGTGCTGGGGGAGGGGTGTCTCCGGGATCTAACGCTGTGGCAACGCAAACATTCTTATATTTTCCAATTCTACCGATGCAAAAGTGGTTAGAGTATCAGATTTTTTAAAAAGCAAAGGAAATTAAGTAAGGACAAATGTAAAATAAATGCATCCTAAACGAATAACTACAAATCTGAGCCGCTTAATTTTTATCAGAAAAAAATGAACAGTACTTCTAGTTGAATTTGAAATACGTATACGCAGAGTAACATCCCTAAAACAATATTCTCTAAATGAATTAAAAATGCAAATAAAGGCCGGGTGCAGTAGCTCACGCCTATAATCCTAGCACTCTGGGAGGCCAAGGCAGGTGGGTTGCCTGAGCTCAGGAGTTCGAGGCCAGCCTGAGCAAGAGTGAGACCTCATCTCTTACAAGAAAAAAAGCCAGGCATTGTGGTGGGTGCCGGAAGTCCCAGCTACTTGGGAGGCTCATGCAAGAGAATCACTTAAGCGCAAGAGTTTGAGGTGGTTATGAGTTGTGATGCCACAGCACTCTACCGAGGCGACAGAATGAAACTCTGTCTCAAAAAAAGTGTAAATAAAGTAAAATCAGAGTGGAAGGCATATACTATGTATCTAAGTCTTGAAAAGGTGAACGGCAAATCAGAGTGGAAGGCATATACTATGTATCTAAGTCTTGAAAAGGTGAACGGCAATAGTAAAAGCAAATGTGCACCACTTAAATTAAAAGCAGCAAAGGGAATGATAGCTTGCCCAAGAGACAGAACACATCAAACAACAAAACAGTCTAAAAGATGGGTCCAGGAAAACCACAGCAGGAAGTTTTAAAGTCTACTTTTGAAACAGTACCTAGCCAAACATTCTGCCTACAGAAGTTAGAGAAACGTCCACATGGAATATGGAAACGTGCTCATTTCCAATGATCTAAAGTGGTACATTTAATTCAAAGGGGCAAAACCTAGAAAGCGATCTCCAGAAATTATGTTTCTGCACCCCTGTTGCTTGAGGATATGGCCACACTCAAAAGCTGAAGCTTACAATTTTTAGAAAGACATGCCACAGACTGTTTTATTGGTTCTACATCAAAAAAACTGTACCTTTGAAAACTGTCTTGGACAAGTTCAAATATATCGGAGTAATTAAACATTAGGAAACACGCATTACTCAAACCAATACTCAAATAAACATCAAGGATGGTGGGTATCTCACAAGTCCATACGTACCAATGGAGACAAAATGTCACAAATTTTCATCCAAACCAAATTGCCTTTTAAAGCTATGATCTCCCCACACTTGAGTTAAATAATCAGTTTACGTTGTCCCATCGTTTTGGCTATTTAATGTTCACATTCATGACAATTTAAAGTCAATCTAACACTCATGATACCTTTGATGTAAGCTTTTTGGTGTAAGTTACGGCTAGATTTTCTCACTGTCTTTTTTGTTTTATTGAGATTTGAAAATAATTTTATTAGTGCATAAACTCTCTAATCAAACAGAATGAGATTCATGTAGTTCATGCAAATGGATTTTCATCATATGATACCAAATGCAAATTAAAGGGAAAAGGCACCTGAGTTGAACATTAATTTTCCCCTTAGAATTTGATTCTACTCATATTTGCAAAACATATTGTTTAAAATTTTCAGTTCAACTTTTGCAAATTGTGATCTTTCATGCCTTACTAGGGTTCTAAAGGGTCTTACTCATATTGATAGTGACATGCTGGAGTGCCTTGTAATACAATTTAACTCTGCCTTCTTCTAAATTACTCACTAATTTGCTATTTTGCTTCTTAAAAAATTAAAAAGAAAGTATGCAAAGTCAGAAATTGAATACTCTTTAACACACAAGGTTTCAGCTATAAAATACTCTCAGGAAAGCATTGTTTCACAACTAGAGGATGTCAGACCCTGTCCCTGAAATAGTATCCCTTTCTAATGAATACATTAAAATGCAAACTGATTATGAAATATTTTAGTTAGGGATCTAAATATGATATCCACAGTTAGCCAAGAAAATGTAATAGTCTTTTATTTTCCAACAATTTAAGTTTTGTAGCACTCTACGTATGAGGGAGGCTTTATTTTCCCAGGGCTAAATTACCTTCATTTTTTCTGTCTTAATTTTGCCAACTGAAAAACAAGAGATAGCAAATAATATAGAAACGTATATGAAAAAGAATTAGAAATCCACAATCTATTTCCTATATTCATATGAGCTTAGCAAACACACAAAACTTAGCTATTTCATAAAATGCTATTACTACCCTAGTAAGATTTCCTTATACATGTTGTGATGAAAACTTCAGGCTAATTTATATCAGCTGATACCTGAATTTCTCTCTTTGTTACTATCAAATCATTTCCCAAAGCTTTTTTTTCTATGGAACACAATAGCGGCCTACATTTAAAAAAAACAAACTCCCCCCAACACACACACACACACACACACACACACATGTTAACTAAAATATAAGTAAAAATTGCATAAAAGAAGGTTTGGAGCAAGTTGTGAGCTCCTTCCCGTATTGTCACCTATTTTCCTCATCCTAAATTTAAATTAGCTCCACCTGCCTCATCACAGGCTCACAACCGTCTGGGTGGTAACTGAGTCTATCTTCTGTACTGCACTTCACACATTTTTCATGTTCTAAAAATTAATAATAGTCATAACAGCATATACCTAACATAAAAAAAAAAAATAGGAACCTCACAACATTCACCGACTTATACTCCCTGTGTCTTAAGGACAACAGACACCTAACGTAATGACACGAAAATCATTTTGTCTCTTCCATTTTTAATTCTCCTTCATGTATCTTGTCTATCTTAACTCTTCCTATATTTTTATGGATCTCTCTACGTTTGTTATTTGTAATCTCAAGCAGCATCAGTACTTTTCAAAATTTAACTGTTCAGGGAAACACCTCTGTTTGCACACGTTGGATGAACACAACTAGCACACTAAGGTGGGCTTTCCCAGCCATGGCACTGCCGACAATTGGGGCTGGATGATTTTTTACATAAGAGGGTTGCCCTGTCCCTTGTAAGAAGTTTAGAATTCTTCCTGGACTTTACCCAGTAGATTCCAGTAGCCCAACTCCATCCCCTGTGCTAACAACCAAAAATGTCTCCAAACATGGCCAAATACCCCCTGGGAAATGGCACCCCTACCAGGGGAGCTCTGCAGCTCCCCTGCAATGAGCTAGAGCCATTCCTGCCAGGGTGTCCTCCTCCTGGAGTTCACACAGAGTGAAAATGTGAAAAATATGAACTAAGAATGATATTAAATCTCCCTCGCACACACACATCCTAAAATGTTTTAAGCGGGCAGTTCGGACATTTTGGAGGCCTGAAGTTAACATAAGCAAAAATAAGTAAAACTCCAATACTGAGGGTTAATATGACAAAAAAAAAAAAAAAGTTCTGGTACTTTACTTATGAAACCTAACCTGGAATAGAGCTCTAAGTAAAGCACCAGCTATGATTTAAGACCAGCATGTTTTAACATCCAATTAAAATAAATCCTTCTAACAGCACTTTTATAAAATCACTTAGCTTGTTAAAACATATAAAATGTTTGGCTCCCCTGGGCTACATTATGATTAAGGTACATTTGGAGATGAAAAAATGCTTCTCATTTCACAAGGTCACAGTCCATTTCAAAATGAGCTACACTTCACTATTTTCCAAGATTTCTCCACTACCTTCACCAAACTAGCCAAGGTCCCACTAGCTCTCAGCTTTACAATAAATCTGGACACTGCCAAGTAGCATTTAATCTCCAATGCATTTGAAAAGTCCAGCAAATTATAACTAAAATTACCAAGGCCCAACTTTTTTTTCCTTTTAAATTTTGTCATCTATGCTCAGTAAACACATGTCAGCATCGCCTTCTTTATTTGAAGCACTTGTAGAGCTATCACCAAATGAATACTCTACACACCTGGCTCTTACCAGCGGCCTTCTGAGATAATGTGGACATGTTTGGGCTCTGCATTGATTAGACCTGGGTTCAAATTGCAGCTCCCCACCTTTCATTGTCTGTGTGACCTTGAACATGTTGTTCTCTCTAAGGAAACATGAGTCTTTGTTTCCTCACCTGTGAAGGGCGATAATTTTTGTACTGACTTTATGGAATTTTTTGAAGCTGAAATGTAAAGCTTTTAGCATATACCCTGCATACGGTGAGAGTTAAAAAAATGTACACTGGCATTAAATATTCATTTTTCTGTCGTTGTTCTTCAAAGTCAGTATTCTCTCTCTCACGAACATGACTCTTCACCCTCCTAAGTCTGTGTCTTCTTAGCCTTCTTGTGGCCTTTGTCTACTCCAGTCACACAATCCAAAAAATGGGTAGTCCCAGTTCCCTCCATCGCACTCACTACCTGCAATCCCCACGCAAGAAATAACGAGGCTCAATAGCTCGTCAACGTCAAAACGCTCGGGTCCTCTGATTTGAATGAACCCACCATCTCCTGCCCCCTTCATCACCTTAGATCTTCTATCCATCCCCTCCTCTCCCGCCTTACTCACCCTTCCTGGTTCAGCCCCCTGTCTTCTATGCGCTGGAACATTTCTGAAGCTTCCTAAGTTATCCACACAGCTATTCCCCTACTCTGATCTGCTCAGAGTGAAGCCAGGATGTTTTCTAAAACTCATACCCCATCATTGCTTCCCTGTGACAGACTGCAATGTTCTCCTGGCCCCTGCCCTACAGGAGAAACTCCAATCCTGAGAACCTTACAAACCTAACCTTTGTGACTTAAGCCCTGCCCCCCGTCTCATTGCCTCATGGTGCTTTTCATAAAAATGCATGTGGCAACCATATCAAACTATCTCCAGGTTCCTGAAGGGGAGACATTCTTCCCAGTTCCTTTTTTTCCCTATTCGGCTCCTTGCCTGGCATGTCAATCCCATGGATCTGTTTGTCCAGCTCACTGTCAGGATATCCTTCAAGAATCACCTCCTCTCTAAAACAGTTTCGGAAGGCTGCAGGGCTCCACGGCTTCAACTGAATTCCCTTCCCACAGCTCCCCAAACTTCCCTTAAGGAGCTTACCACTGCATTATAGTTGTTAGATTTCTTAACTATCACACCTGCTAAAATTTATTGCTAAACATTACCACTGTTTTATCTTCTTTTTCCTTAACAAACTACCGAATGTTTAGTATACAGTAGGCATCCAAAATATGTTTGTAAAAATGCTGTTTGAATGAAACAAATGAATAAAGTAAATATTGGGTAAATTAACCAGTTCCACTTTGTTTTGAAAGGCCATAAGGTATACAAACATAATGAAATGGCATTTTTAGATGGCTGATGAGCCTAATATAGATATAGATTGCATTTTAATATAAAATTAAAGCTTTAAACACAGAACTGATTTTTTGGTTCCGTTTAATCATTTCTAAACTAGAAACCCTACCAATGAAAATGTGGTAGCTACATTATTCTCAGAAACCAGCAAAGCTTAAAGTGGGATGTCAATTACAACTTTCAATCCAAAATATCTAACTTCTCCAAGACAATCCATAGTACTCCCTAAATTATTAACAGACCCTGGCACCAGAAGTGTGGGGACAGCATCCAGGAAGTGAACATCACATTGTTCAGTACTAAGTTTGAGGAATCAGAGGAAGGGGAAAGAGGAGGCAGTCGTTCGGATCTGCTGGGGGTCTCTGTGCCTTTTGTACCTGAGCCCCCACTGGAGTCCACGCTCTTTGGGTGTAGGCCTACGGCTACCCTGTGTCTCCTCTCCTGCCATCTCTGGTGACAACTTCACTGTGTGACTGCTTGGAATCTCAGCAGTGAAGTGTGAAAATAAAACACAGGCAAAGATTTAAATGGGAATTTAAAATTGGAGTTGTATTTTCATAAGCTTTGAATGCATTAAACATTCAGGAAGCTGCTTCTAGGGCAGAATACACAGGAAGGGAAGGAGGAGTTAATAAGGACCAATCAAATTCAGGCATCTTTTCACACCCAGGTTCTCTTGTGCTCATGATCCTGGGAGTCCTACAGTAATTGTTGTGACTCAGATTAATGTCAGCTATTTGACCTTTTCAAAATCATAGCTTACCCATCAAGTTAACATCTACCCCATCTAACTTGTATGTTTTCTTAATAGAAGTGAGAAAAATAAAACTTATTTGACATAATGTTAGGAGCGGAGAAGTTATACTTCTTTATTTCTTCAAGATTCAGTCCATATCTTTTTTTTTTTGCAGTTTTTAGCCGGGGCTGGGTTTGAACCCACCACCTCCGGCATATGGGGCCGTTGCCCTATTCCTTTGAGCCACAGGTGCCACCCAGATTCAGTCCATATCTTCTCCTCTCTCTCACTTTCAAGAGGGTTCCAGGGTCTAAATTCAAGTAGGGTGAAATCGAATCCTGCTCATGTTTTCAGTCAATACTTCAGGCAACGCAATCATAAAGGCCATACAGTACTTTAGTCCACGTTTGCTTTTTATAGGATAAGATTCTAGAAGTCAAGGGGAGTATAATCATCAATCCCAATCCCCTAAAACTTTTCCAGTAAAAGTGGTTCTGACAGGCACTGAGTGTTTTGCAGTGCTTTGGCAGAACAGATTCCTTTATGTGTAAAACTGTATATATAGGGTCATAGATACATAAAAACATACAGCACCTTTATACCCACTCTAACAACAAAGAAAATTGATGGTACGGTATGTATTCAAGTGAGGTCTTGTAGTAGCAAGGATCATTTAAATGATCTAAAATAATGTTACATGTACCTATGCGCTGCCCCAAAAATAAACAGAGAAACTCATGCCATAATGTGCATCAGAAAACTAATCTCAGGGATTTCTGGGTTAAACTAATGATCTTGTGTGAGACAGGTATAGGCTGCAGTGAAAATGACACGTCAGACGGTGGCACAGGAATAGCAATGCTGAGCCTCAATGGCCTATAGAAGGGATTCCGTCGTTGGAGGCAGAAACTACAGTGGCTTCCTACTGAATTTCCAGCAATCCTACAGCAAAGGGATTCTCATCAACCCACATCTTCAGAGCAGTTTGTTCCTTATCATGCAATTTCACCAAATCACATTCACTTGGCTTGACTTCTGATCTGGAAATTTAGATGTTTAAAACTATTGTCCCAATTCCTATTCCTAAAACTGTTATAAAATTCCTAAACTTTCCCACAATTATGAGAAAAATACATGAGCCATGGTGACCACATCTCATTCATTGCAATTATCTTTGTTCTCTAAGAGAATGATTTCAGTAAAAGTTTCCTACCCCCACTGGGGGATATCTATGGAGCTAGAATTTTACATAGGAAGCAATATCAAGTATGAAATACCTTCAACTCCCGAGGCAATGTTGCTTTGAAATTCTATGGAGCTACAACCCATCTATCGATGGAGCTACAATTTTACATAGGAAGCAATATCAAGCATGGAATACCTTCAACTCCCAGGGCAATATTTGTTTTGAAGTAATGTATGGGCTTTATGATTGTGTTGACTGAAATTGGTATTTTTCTTTTTTGCTCTAAAATTGATAAATTATTTCTTAGAAGACTCACCAGTTATGTTGCTGGGAAAACACATGTGTAGTTTAGAAATAAACATTTACAGCCAATACTGAGATTCAGAAGTGAGAGACAGAATAGTGATACAATGTTTTCACCCATGAGACATTTGCCAGGAATGACAAATCACTGCCAAACAAGAGCTTTGTTCTCCCTCCCCTCTGCGTTCCTGCCTGTGGACCTCTTCTTCCACTCCAACCTTCCAACTCCTTCCTTGGATGGGCTACTGTCACTGAATGGATATAGCATAATTTGTACATCACAAAGCTTTCAATTTAACAAAAGTTTCTCACATTTATAAATGTACTAATTCTAATTACCAATATCTTATATTTCACAATGCATATCTATTAGAGAAAAGATAATCAATTAACCAGAACGCAAATAAATCTCATTCAAACCATCAATGAACTCCAGTATAGTAACAAGTAGATTAAGTGAGATACTGAAACTTTTTTATAAATCTTATTTTATATATCACATAATAGGGCTCTTTTATATCTACTGCATAATTACATCATTTTGAATAATAGCTTATATGATATACTATAAAATCAACTTAATTAATCAAAAGGGAAATAAAACAAAAAAAAAGAAAAAGAAAAAAATGTCCTAAATGCTATAAGAAGCACAAAAAGCTAACACTGGAAGACCCATGCTGAAAGGAATCCACAGTTTTCAATTATGCCACCTGTTCTTCCTCAAAAGCTAATTAAAATACACCTTAGGAATCATAATCATCTACAAGTTTAATTACATCTCTTCCTTTCCTTTATTCATCATAGAAGAAAGGATTACGACTCCCAGAATATACTTTCTTACTCAGCTACAGGAGTGCCTTCTCTCCTGTTGATTCTTTCTTCCTCATTATGTGTAACTGCCTATTTTTCAAATAAATGCAACCAGGAGATTCAAAACCTATATGATTTCAGAATCTATTAAGTCAACAGTAATTGACTTACCTATCTCTATACTAATGATATATATACACATATATGTATGTACATTTATACAAATACATGTACCATAGTGATATTTTTATATAAACATATAAAAATGGATATAGATATTAGATACATCTATGTTTATACTATCCAGCTAAATATAGATATTATATATGTATACGTATGATACACGCACACACATACTTTTATAGGTCTTGCAATTATAAGAACAAATTATGGGGGGCTGGGCACTGTAGCTCAGGCCTGTAAGCCTAGCACGGTGGAAGGCCAAGGTAGGAGGATTACTTGAGCTTAGGTATTCAAGACCAGCCAGAGCAAGAGTGAAACCCCTATCATTACTAAAAATAGAAAAACTAGCCCGGGATTGTGGTGGGCACCTGCAAAGGTATCACGGGATCCCAGGAGTTTGAAGTTGCTGTGAGCTATGATGCCACTGCACGCTAGCCTGAGGCAACAGAGTGAGATTCTATCTCAAAAATAAATAATAATAAATAAATATAATAAAAACCAGAACAAATGACGGTTGTATCTATTTGTACATACATTATTTGACATTTAGCACTGCTTCTTCATGGAAACAATGTCCCAGGATAGCCCACCAAAGTCTTATAAATCAAAATCAACATGCAGTTTAGTTTTTAGCTTCACAGGACTGACTTGAGTTTGGGCCCCTGAACTTGAGGAAGCCACGTTGTGAAAGGAGCAGCAACACAGAAGATGGAGACAGAAAGAGGAGAGAGAGCCCCTGCCCGTCTGTTTCCCAGCTTTGAAACCCTGGCACAGTCACTTGTGGGCCTTTCTCCTCTCACTTCCCCCATCTTCTGATTCTGCTGGTGTCCTCAAGCGCCCTCATGTTCAGCCTGCAGAACTCTACCTCGGTTACCTCACTCTAAACCATTCCTCATGCCAACATTTCCTCAGGTGCCCTGATCCATCATCCTTAGAATCAAACACTCAAGGTGAATGAATTCTTACAGATTTTAGGAATGAATTTTAGTTAATGGTAAAGTCCCTATAACCATACCAAACTTATTTACATATTTTTCTTAAAGAAAATATTTTCTTACTTGTTAATGCAAATAAAAATTGAGAGAACTGTAGCTAGGGAACAAAAACTAAAGAAAAAAAGAGAGCGAGAGAACAGATGCAGTAGGTTGCATGTATTTTGGAAAGACTAGTTTTAAACAAGGGTTTGACTAAGAAGCTGCTAACTTGAGATCGTTCTCCTATTTCTAGTGCTATCCTTTCCACTGAGAGACACAATTTATCTTTAAAAGCTTTATTCCTCAATGCAGGTCTCCCCCCTACACACATAGTTAAGTAGACTGTGTAGGGGAAGCTTCCTCTCCAACAGAGGCTGGGATAGCAGTGGAAGGGAGCCCTGTAGCGATGCAGAGATCTCAGCCTTCAAGGTCATACATGGGCTATGAATACTTTGGTGTTGACTGAGATACCCTATTGTAAGTTATTTTAAAGAAGACATTAAATTTGACATGTACCCAAATTTATTAAGAGTAGAGTATAAATGTCAGTAGCTGAGACTACAGGCGCCCACCACAATGCCCGGCTATTTTTTTTCTTATTGCACTTGTCATTGTTGTTTAGCTGGCCTGGGCTGGGTTCGAACCCGCCAGCCTCGGTATGGCCAGCACCCTATCCACTGAGCTACAGGAGCCGCCAATTATAAATGTCTTAACACAACAATTAAATAAGTGAGGTGAAGGCTATGTTCACCAGTTTGATATAAGCATTCTAAATTGTATATAAATCAGCACATTGTACCCCATAAATGCAGTAACGTACCCAGTTATGATTTAGTAAAAAAATAAAGATGACCTTAAAATCCCATCCTTGCATAAATTCATTTCTCCCTTGTCATTATCATTTCCAGCATATGGCAGAACAGAAAAAGCAAGAACAGTAACACTGGTCCAGTGATCATCCTTCCCCTGTTAAAATGCATAATATCTGTTTTACTTATTACATTTTGACAATTCAGTACATTGTTTTCAGCCCTATAGGGTGCTTTAACTGGCCAGTGTAGGATAAGACAATGTACTATGATCTCCACAAAAGCTCTGAGACTATTTTCCACAAAACATGAAAGAATATTTTTTAAAAACTCCTTAACTATAAAAATGTCGCCACTTCTTATCCCACATTTATGAGCATAATATGTGGGTATCACATTAAATGAGACGGCAAAATAGCAGTGAAAGCACACTTGTCACTTAGCGCAAGCTGGCCACAGCAATGTGCAGAATGCTTGCAGCTCATCAAACACTCTAAAAATGCATTATGCATTAGACACACAACAAATAGCACCTTAGCATGAGAGAAGTCAAGTCGAAGAGACAATGTAAATTTATTTATTAAGCCCCTCCTGTGACTCTGACTCCTCCTGAGATATACACTCTAAGCAGGACAAACAAAAACTCACAGCAGGAGATCCCACAGAGGGAACCTGAACTGGGGCTTTAAATAATTAACACTTGTCAAAGAAAACATAAATGTCTAAGGGGACAAATAACCCAATTACCCTGATTTGATCATTACATGCTGTATACAGGTATCAAAATATCACATGTACCTCAAAAATCTATACAACTATTACATACCAATAAAAAATAAATAATTTTTTAAAATATTATGTACAATATGAATATGCACAAGCTTATATGTCAATTAAAAATAAAAATTTAAAAAGAGCTATTTACTAAATTGTAAAACACATTAAGAATAATTAACACTTTTTCTCCCCTTAACTTACACCTTTGGCAATTTGCTAATTGGCCAAGATGTTATCCTGATTTGGAAAGTGCTTCCCTTATGAACCCACTGGACAGAATGTCACATTTGAGGAAAATTAAAGAGGGTAAAATGAAATAGGTCTGCCTGGGTATGTTCTCATTAAATGTTAAGAGATTTAGTAAGACTAATTAAGTATTTTCTTTCCACTCTGGTAAATGGATGAAACAGACATTCTTTATCTGAGTTCTTCCCACTCAGGCCTAACATTTTTTTTGAATTATTGTTTATTTCTTGTAAGGAGTTTTGGCTGCTGATATGTTTTTAGCATTTGTTTGTTTTTAGCATTCAAGACTATATATAACTCACAGCCTTTAAAACAAAGCACCTTAAAGGCTTTCAAACGTGGATTTATAAGTGTCTTCATCATAATTCTAACAGCAGCCTTTAGATCACTGTTTTCATAAGCTCCATGATTTTCCAGATTTTAATTTTTATCAGTGGAATATAAAAAAGGAGCAGCATGCTTCAAAGAACAAGCAGGCCTCTCTCAAGACGATGTGGCAGTTTGGGGTGCCGCACACAACGGTTGTATTTTCTATATATGCTATTGGGTCTTTCTAATGGAATTCTTTTCGATTCTACTTGAAGCTGACTTCGCATCCATGATATGACTGCCAGGTTTGAAGGCCAAATTTACAGAAACACAGGGGAGAATTTAGGACCCTATAAGGAAAGTTTCTTTGGGAAATGGTTAATTCATAACTTGAGTAAGCATCTTTTCATGGAGTCACTCCTTCCTCAAAATAAGGGGTATACACACACTAACAACAGAGAGAGAGAAGGGAGGAAAAGTCCAGAGGCCTTCCAGAAAACAGCTCACTTTCTTCAACTTGGTATCAAAAACCCTCCAAATCCAGCTCTGGCATGACTCTTAGCACCTATCTCCACACATCTTGAAGGAGAAGGAAAAAATAATAATAATAAATAAATCCTTGCCAGTCTTATGGCACAGCATGTTTTCCCGAGATGTATATATCCCACTGCTAAGCTTTCCTCCTCCGCAGTGGAGAGGCCATTCCCTACTCTTGAGTCTGGGTGTAGGTTTGTGCCAACAGAGGCCAGGAGAGCACCTGCTGAAGGAATGCTCTGTCACTTCCAAGCCTAAGTCATGAAAGATAAGAGCGTCTGCAGCCTTTCCTTCTGACAGTCTGCTCCCTACCTGCACCTAGCCTCTGCCCCAACCAGAACATGTGCTTTAGGAGCTCTGAGCCAAAATGTAAGAGTTCCAACAACTCTGAAGCTGCCATGCTGGAGAGAACTCATGGAGAGGCTGGCCCCATACAGATAGGGAAGGAAGTATCTGAAGAGACCAAACCAAACCAGCCCCCAGCCCTTCCAGACTTCCCACATCAACCAAACCAGTGCACGTGCAAATACGTAAGGCTTCAAATGATCCCTACTATTCCCTCCCTTTTTTAGAGTCTCTCTGCTGTAGCCCAAGACACTGTGGAGCAGAAAACAAGTCATTTCTGCTGTGCTGTATCTGAGTCACTGACACATAGAATCTGAGAACTTGACAGATGTGTCTTTATAAGCCACCACGTTTTTGTGCTATGTATTACGTGTCACTGGAACGCTCCCTGCACAGAAAACCCAATTATTTACAAGGCAAAAACATTTACTCCCTACCAAGAACTGTATTTTGCATTTCATCACTTCTCCTCACAACCACATTGAAATGCCACCCGTTTTACAGATTAAGATTATTGGGCTCAGAGAAGCTAATCAGGTGCTCAAAGACATGCATCTGAAAGGTAACCCACACCTGGAGCCCAGGTTCTTCTGACTGCAAAGCCCATGACGTTCCTCATCTCTTCCTTGCCTCTCCCTCCAAGTCCACACTGCAAAGTGCGCAGAACATCAGGAGACTGGGGTCCCCACTCAGGTACTGGGCTCAGCACAACCATCATCACTCATGTCTTCGTTTTCAACTAACCTCAAGCAAAGACACTGAATCTATCACTTAGAGATTAGTACTAAATTATAGTATTTCTAGATATGTTGAAGTAAAATAATGTGAGAATGAGGGAGTTGTATGAAAACTGATTAATAGGAAACCATTTGGAATGAAGACACCTATTTAGAACAATATTTAGGGTTCCCGCTGTGTTTTGATGTTAAGGGTTACAAATTGCACTCTGACAAAAGTGCTCCTATGAATTATAATTACATTCATTTATTTCCCAATGAATGTTTTCATTCAAAGAATTTTACTGTTCTCTGTGGGCATATGATTAATATGCATGTGCTCAGGCAATAGTCACAAACTTTATAATCCTTAAGAGAGAAAAAAGTGATCAGGGTTCCCCAGTCGGAGGCTGTTTCAAATAAAATTGTTTATGTGTTTAAAATTTCTGCACCTGTAAAGATGCTCTTCTGGGATGGGCTGTGTTTGCAAAAGAAGCTGGATGTTCAGATGGCCTATGTCCTGATCTGTTCAAGGGTAAAATCATTACCTTGTCATTTCAATGGATCAAGCTTATAAAAAGCCATCCTTACATTGTGAAGCCATCAAGAGAAAGCTTTTCTTTGGCAGTGAATGAAAACAAAGGCAAAAGATGAAAGGAATCATCATTTAAAGGAAACAAAAAAGCCTCTACAAAGAAGTGCATAAATGTAGAAGGCAGAAAAAAAGGTGCGTTATATTTGGAGTGAGTAGAAACAAAGGAAAACCCAATGGACCAATAGCCTTTCTTTGCTAATACTATCAAAATTGGAGAGGAAAAAAATCAATTTTGTAGGTTTTCAAAACAAAACTGAGGGCCAAGAGCTTAATATATACATAGCTACGATGTTTCCATTTTGTTGGGGTTTCAGAATTTCTGTCGGCAAACTCTGCATGTATAGCAGACTGGGTGTGATGTGTCTTTATCGAGGCAACAAACAAAACAGGAACAATTGGAAACCAGCCAATATTTTGGTTGTATATGTCCATCAACTGGTTGGGGAGGATTTTTACCATAAATAGCCTCGTTTTAAACAGAATGAATGGTGGATATGGATAAGTACTGCACCAAACTGATACCACGTACAGAATCAGAGGTGCTCAAGAATGTCGAATGATAACATGGGCACACAAGCCATGATCAATGAACCAAATCAAATCACATCTTCATTTCCAAACTGAAATCTTTTCCGAACAGTACCCGCACATATGGTATTTTTTTGTTTAAAAAATAAATGTCGAAGGAGTTCTGTGTTCCCCTTTATTATGCCTTTAAAAAGAAAAGACTCAAGCCAGATTGGACAGTTTTCTTTTAAATTTCAGTTTCAGCTGTTTTCAGCAGCTCCCTTTGAGAAACATCTGTCCAGTCTGGCTCTTGGGGAGATGTTCAAAAACAAGTGTTCTCATTTGAATGTCAAGGGACTCTCCTAAGGGAGATAATAGTCCTCTGAAAGTATGCAAAAACTATCAAAACATCTATAATCCTTGAACTTTCTAATCAAGTTCAGTGCACAGTATGACCCAATTTCATTCTTAATCAAAAAAAAGAAAAAGACTGGTGTGCTTCACTAACACCTTTAAGACATCACGTTGTTTTCATATTAAAAACTTAGACGTGTTCAGTGATCAATTAGTTTGGAGGCAAAATTGGCCTAGGATAAGGTTATGCAGGGAAGAATTCATAGTTGAATAAAAAGTAACCTGGGATCTGAGTTTTGTACACCACCTACATAAAATGCACACGTGAGACTTGTGTATGTAGGTGCAGGCTCAAAAAAGTCTCCAAGTTTGGGGCCACAACACAGAACCGTGTCATAAAGAATTAACATACGTTCTAAGTTTCACCAGAAAGGATCCAAATAGGTTCGTGAACATGTTCTGTATGTCAGACATGACAATATGCATTGTATATTCAAAATCCCCCTTGATCTTCACAACAATTTCAAAAATTACATCACAGCTCTATTTTATAGATGAGTAAAAACAGAGTCAAACAAGCAAAAATGTGCCCAGGCTCATCCCATCATAACTGGCAAAGCTGGGATTGGAACCACAGTTCCTTTGACTAAAGAGGCCCAGAAACTCGTCTCTCCCGAGCAACCATCCTACTAGGAGTAAAAATGAGTGTCAAAATGAAGAACTAATAAAATACTATCTGTGATTTACTGAGACTACAAAGTAAAAAAGAAAGTCTGAAGAAGTTTTGATGCATGTAAAGATAACTGCGGTTAGGCTGAACGTTGAGAGCTGGCTATCAGAAGTCTACCTACACATTCTCTCGAGGAAGAGAGCAAGTCACAAGTAGATCATCCAGACCAAACTTTTAAAACTTTTTTAACTTTTCTGTGAAGCTGCTGTATAAGATACGGTATTTCCTCCGGGAGAGAAGAGCCTGTGTGAGATTGTTTTGTTCATTCTCTTGATTGAAAGAAAAAAATCAATTAAAGTTCTCCTGAGAGACCTTCAGTACCTTTCAGAGAACAAGGGAGATGCTGGATATATTCTGAATACAGCAGGCACTAGACTCTAATTAAAATTATTCCATACATGTTTGTTAAGTCAAATTCAGTCCTTAGGTTTTACAGGCTTAAGAGAATATCTGGAATACCTGGTAAAGAACAGAACAGGAAAAAAAAAAAAAAATCTCACCCAGTATTTGATTTTAAAGTGTTTTCTTTCAAGTTTTCCCAAGATCTTATATTAAAATTTGTCATGGCCTGCCTCAAAACTGTGCCAGAAATTTATGAGGAATGAAAGAAAAAAATCTTCTAATAGATTCAGAAATAAAACTATGGCATTTGAAAAGAAAACCAATATGAATGCCCTTTAAAGAGAGTTCAGCCAGGACAAGGCAAACTGTATGTTCCAGGTATGTGATGGGAACCACATGGTCCAGGAGGCTTCCTGCACTTGATATGCTCCTCGGGAGCTGCCAACATCAACAAACAACAATGTTTACTGTGCCTGCAGTTACAGCCAAGGTCGGATGGAAGTTTGGGCTCTGTGAGCCTTGGTCTAATTTTTTAATGTCAAGCAAGAAAACTGACATTTTGGGGTACATTATTGCTATCCAAAGAAAATATGTGGGATGGGGAAAAGGCAAATATTAAATTCTGAAGTAAACAAAACACGAGGTCCTTAGGTAAAATAGAAGCGCCTAATTTTTTTTTTCCTCTAATACTCTACGCATAGTAACATGACAGGTTTCTGGAATTCTGAAAGCCTACAAAATTATTATTTCTTACAATGAAAGATCCACTACATAATCACAATATAGAAATTATTTGTTTTAAAAACAACTTTCATTTGCATAATTAATCACCTTAATCTACTCACTTGGCATTTATCAGTAATTGTATAATGTCATATGATGTATTAAGTTTTCATAAGCAAGGGATACATATATTTTTATCTTGCCTTTATTGCCCGCTATCCTCCTCATTCCCATAACCACTTATTCTGTTAGTAAGATCAAATTATGTATTCCTTTGGTTTTATATACACATATATACATGCATGAGCGTGCGCACACACACACATATATGCTTTAAAAAGAAAGAAATTATAAGATGGCATCTGGATAGCAAAGAACTATAGAAAAGATAGTTTATTATTTGAAAAGAAAGCATTTATTGCTTATACCTGGATATATTTTTTTTCCTTGTTAAACAAACAGGAAGTGGTCCTTGATAAGGCCTCCCAAATGAATGCACAGGCATTCTGAATATTGTCAGATGGAGCTGAAAGCACCCAGGACTACCTCTGTCAAGTCCTTCTTATGGACTATCTACTTCTGTGACCACTAAAAGAATCTAGTTACAACACAGGAAATAAAGAGCCCAGCCTCTGAATTCCATAGCTCACATTCTGGCTCTGTCATTTACTATCTGTGCCTCAGTTTTTTTTTTTCTCCCTTGGGGTGAATCTCAACTGATACTAAATCATACTTTAAGGGCACTAATATTTCAATTAGATTTGTGTCAACAGCTTTGAGAACAGCATCCAGCATACATTAAGGCTTAGATAAATACATTGCTGCCATTGTTAGTGGTGTTGCTGATACTAAGACACTATAATATAACATATGTTTTTCAGATTTCTTTTTTTTTTATTTCAGATTAATATGAGGGCATAAACAACTAGGTTACTATATTTGCACTTGATAGGTAGAGTCCCTCTTGTAGTTGTGCCCTGCAACCAAATGGTGTGCCACATACCCTTACATTGTGCCCATTAGATGGGAGCAGTCCAATCCCCTCCCCTCTTCCACTCTCTTCCCTATGTTTTCAGATTTCTTATTCACATCACATGAGCCATGATGACCTTGGCAAGTGACACATTCTTCTTGTAGAATACCAAGCTATCCATCCATGGTCAGATAAGGTTATAAGAGATAGACAAAAAAAATTGCATGCAACTAGATCAGTTTCAATTTTCTTATCCATGAAATAAATGAATGTGTCAGAACAATCCCTACAGTCCCTTGTAGATCTGCGTTTTCTCCACTCTAAATAACCATGTACATATTCGTATCATTAGTATCATCAGCATACATGTGAATGCATTTAAAGGGTCTTCCAAATTTTATAAGACAGGAATGAGACATTAAAACATGGGGGGGGGGGGGGGAGAGCTCCTCAAGATTATAGACTAGAAGCATAATAAATTCCTTAATGTTTTTAATTTCACTCTTAAAAAATGGAGGGGTACAAGTCAGGTTGGGAGACCCCTAAAGTGACTCTGAGAATCATTCTTTAGAAAATAAATAAATACCTTTCTTGTTGAAGCATAGCAATAAGGCCCTAGCTCTAATTGGTAGCCATGTTCTAACAAGAACAACAGAAAAAAAAAAAAAAAAAAAGTGGGTAGAAAGATTAAAACAAACCCAGAGTAAGAGTACGTGACTATAAAGAAGAGAATTTTCTTCCCTTTGCACTGCATAGTTCATTTCTGGCTACCTGAGACTTACTAGAACAATCTGTGGAAGCATGGGATATAATGTCCTATTTGGTCATCTCTGTTTTAAAACATTACTGTTTCTCCACATGCTGAGTGAAGACAAAATACCTACTTGAACAAAAATGTTTAAATTTCTCTCCTATTAATCCTAAATTCTTCCGCAATAAAATAATAGATGATTTTCTCACATGTAAGACTTAGCACAAATCCCTACTTTAAAACATTTAGATATGAAAATAAAACCAGGAATTTATCAATAGGGGTTAATTTATTCAAGACAACACAGCATGTTTCTCATAAAATGGAACAAAATGTCCTAAAGCAATGTTAAAATTTAAAAGAAGATAGTAAGACTGATGGAGACGGGAGGAAAAAAGCAAAAGATGAAGACAAAATGAAAATATTAATTTCATAGTAACACTTAGAATCTACCCTTATAGCAATTTTAAAATATACAGTGTATTATTCAATTTTAGCATTCAAAATAAGTCTAAGCACTTGGAACATTCAAATACCTAGACTTCCTTTTTAGTTGACAATTTTGATCTTCTTGAATATTTAGCATACTTACTACCTGAAGAAACGGATTTGACTACAATGTTTCCTCCTTTCTTTTCCCACATTAGGGAGGATTTAATGAATTCTGAAAAGGCAAATGTTTGAGAAAAAGTAACAGAAAATTACTATTTCTCTTTTATGGGTCTAGAATGGAAAACAATTTGGAAACTGTGAGTGAGGGAAAAAAGGATTTTAAGACAATAATAAAATGGCTTTTGACACAGTTATTCCTCATGGCCATAGTCCCAAATAGTCTCATGGCTACTGCTGTCTCATTTAATTTTAGAAGGACCACAGTAAAAAAGAGGGGGAAAAAATACTATTGTGGTGAAAGAGTTAGTTTATTCATACACGTAGGCATCCACTACCAGTTTCTTCCTCTATACTCTGCTGCCTCCAAAGGAAAGAATTCCTGGGAGGGAAATCCAGGACACCACAGTCAGAAGGCCACTGAGGCTGTGTCCTCTAAAAAACAGAAGGAGAGTACTGTTATCCATTAGTAATGTCTGTCTTGAACAAGGAATAAAAAGAGCAGCAATGACATGCAAAAGGTTCTGACCTCTGATTGGTCAGAATCTCTGTGAATCTTGCACTGTCACAGGTCTTTAGCTTCTTTCTTAGAACAAACAATCCCATTTATAAGTAGGCAAGAAACATCAATAGAACCTTCTCTGAAGACAGACAAATGGCTAACAAACATATGAAAAAAATGCTCATCATCCCTATCATCAGAGAAATGCAAATAAAAACCACCCTGAGATATCAACTAGTGCCACTGAGAACGGCCCACATCACAAAGTCCCAAAGCTGCAGATGCTGGTGCAGATGTGGATGGAAGGGAACACTTGTACACTGCTAGTAGAACTGCAAACTAATACAGCCTCTTTGGAAAGAAATGTAGAGAAGTAGACCTTCCATTTGATCCTGCAATTCCATTACTAGGTATCCACCCAGAGGAAAAAGAAATAATTTTACCATAAGGACATATGCACTAAAATGTTTTATTGCAGCTCAATTCATAATCAGCAAGATGTGGAATCAACCCTAGTGCCCCTCAATCCATGAGTGAATTAATAAACTGTGGTATACATATAACATGGAATACTATTCAGCCATTAAAAAAAAAAAAAAAGATGGAAAACGGGAGGTGCCTGTGGCTCTAAGGAGTAGGGCACCGGCCCCATATGCCAGAGGTGGCGGGTTCAAACCCAGCCCCAGCCAGAAACTGAAAAAAAAAAAAAAAAAAAAAAAAAAGGAGGGAAAACTTTAAATATTTTGTATTAACCTGGATGGAGTTTAAGAACATTCTTCATAGTAAAGTATCACAATAATGGAAAAGCAAGTATCCAATGTACTCAATACTAATATAAAACCAACAGATAAGGGGCAGCAACTATGGCTCAAAGGGTTAGGGTGCTGGGTTCAAACCCAGCCCTAGCCAAAAACTACAAAAACAAACAAAACAAACAAAAAATAAATAAAGAAATAAATAACCCCACAGATAAAAATGAGAGAAAAACACTATTAAATTCAAGTTGGGGGAGGAGAAAAAAGGGGAGGTAAACTTCCATCTAATGGGCACAGTGTAAGGATATGAAAGCACACCCACTGGGTGAAAGGCTCAACCACAACATGGACTTTACCTAACAAATGTAAACAGGGTAACCTAATTGTTTGTACCCACATATTAATTTGAAATTCAAAACTAAAAAAAAAAAAAAAAAAAAAAAGGAATTGTACTGAATTTGAATGTGCTTGGTTTGTCTGAATAGATTTTTGGTACAAATAGCATTCTGAATTATTCTTTGAGGTTGTAAAATAGTAACCAGATTCTAAGAGGCCAAACAATTTTCACCTGGGCACTTGCCAGCTTACTTAAAATAACTTGATTATGACTTCCTTTCACATGTTTAATGAGGTGTGATCAAATACTCGTGTAATGTAATCCTAACCTTATACTAAAAGCAACTTTATGCAACATTATTCCTTTCTATTAGTCTTATCTCATGCCAAGAATATACTGGTTTGTGTTTCAAAAACAAAAGCCTTGAAATAGTGTCCTTCAACCCATCGTCATGTTGTTTTCACCTTCTCTTTCTCCTCTTTCTTTCTTTTGCATATGCTCTGGACTCAGAACTGAGGGCACCTACTTTTTGGATTACTTTATTGTTCTCCTTCTAGAAAGCTCACACTCTACCCTAACAGCATCTAAAGATTCTTCTTGTCTTCAGACTCTGAAACAATTTTGTTCTAACTTATAAAAAAAAAAAAAAAATGTTCACACATATAGATGGGTAACACAAAGCAGTAGAAATGCGTTCTACTAAGGAGTCAGAAGGTGGATTGGAGAAGGCTAGCTGCTATAATCACAGTTTACCATCCCAGTAGCTAAACAGAATAAAACGTATTTTTCACTCATGTCATGGTCTAATGTAAGTTCTAGAAAGGCTTTGCTCCCTGTAGACATTCAGAAGCCCCAGCTTCTGTTACCTAGTGGTTCCAACATCTATTCCCTGGACTCTTCCACTTGATCCTCTGCCTTCAGTCAACCCATGAGGGAGAAGAGGGGGCACGTGGAGGTCACCTCCACTCTTAAAACTCGTTAGCCTGGAGATGCTGCAACTCACTTCCACATAATTTCCAATCATATGCCATTGACCATGACCCCCTCCAACTGCCAGGGAAGCTGAGAATTTGGTTCAGTGGTGTGCTCCCAAATAAGGGAATACATTAGTGGGTACTAGCAACCTCTACCACAGAAGGCCAAGTTTGCCATAAACTGATTTCCAAGAATATGGCATATTGATATTTGCCCTATCTGCCTCAGAAAGCTGTTATGAAAAGCAACTACATAAAGATTATGAAATACTTTTTAATGTGAAGTGCTATGTAAATATATGGCACACTGGTCTCTAAACATACAGAAAAGATTCTTTTTCAGAATTTTAAGAATCCTCAAATTCATGAATATAGGAATATTCTTAAGGGTTTCAAGTCTTCTCTTAAACCATATTTCCATCAAAAATAAATCCTCTTCTATTCATAGCTTTATTTTGTTTTTGCTTTTGTATTTTTTGAGATAGAATCTCACTCTGTTGTCCTAGGCTAGAGTGCCATGGCATCATCATAGGTCACAGCAACCTCAATCTCTTGGGCTCAGACAATCCCCTTGCCTCACCCTCCCGAGTGGCAGGGACTACAGGCACCTGCCACAACACCAGGCTAATTTTTCTATGGTTAGCAGAGACAGGGTCTCATTCTTGCTCAGGCTAGTCTCAAACTCCTGAGCTCAATCAATCTTCCTGCCTCAGCCTCCCAGCTCGCATTACAGATGTGAGCCTCTACATCTGGCTCTGTTCATGGTTTCATGCTACAAACAATAAACTTCTTTGATTTAAACTTTTCCTTCTTGCTGATAGTTTTTTTTTTTTTTTCCAAAAGGAAATACAATTTTCAGTATGTGTCAAGAGTTACTGTCAACCTAATGAGACAAGGAAACAGAGTTAAATCAAGATGCAAATATTTGAAAATAAACTAGGTTCACTATGCTGTGATCCCATTCATCCACATGGGGTTTAACCTCAGGGTGATTCCAAACCAGTATCAAATGACTGGCAAAATATATGTGTTCATACATATTGCATGTCATGGCACTCTCAGGTAGCTTAAAAATGGTAAAAATTGCAAATGGTAACTCTGGTTGTTAGGCCCATGTGGTATTATGCTCTTGGAGTTTTTGAGAAATTAACTCATGTCCATGGCATCCGAAAGCTGAGTATAAGTTTCACAATTTTATCCACCGCCTTCCCCTCCACCACTAGAACTACCACTCACACTTCTCAAATAGCTCCAGAAACCCTTTCAATTTCCTGAAACCTTACTTGTTTCAATAGTGGTGCAAATTCTCCTTGTCTTCTGTGGACCTGAAACAAAACTTCCCAACAAGGCCATTCATTTACATCTCATGACAAACATCCTTTTTTCTCCGCGTTGACCTAGCTCAATGACTACAGACTGGGATATCAGAGAGAGCACGGAAAGAACCTGTATCCAGGAACTATAATGTCCAAATATAGGCATTAAGGTACTGAAATTATTACCCCAAATTGGTATTCCTCCCAGGTATGTTTCCCTTACTGAGTAAATACAGTTAAGACTCCTGGAGAAGCTCAATTCCATGAGGGGCACACATCAATCAACTGCCCACAGTCAGTGTAAGCGACAGAAGTCTGAGAAATCTCTCCACGGTTGTGAGGAAATGTAGCGTGTTAATCAAGGTGAGTTGTTTCTACAGAGCTCTGTTACGAAACTGCTTTGCATATATTTGCATATTCACTGCTCTGAGACATCCCATAGCAAATGCAACACAAAACAGTGAAAACAACACCTCCACACATAACAAAACAAGCACACTAAACAACTCGGCATTTCTTCAATATATTTGTCCAGGGTAACTTTTTCTCCATAGCCCTGTTAACAGCGTCCAGATTTTCCTGTATACAAAGTTGAGAGGCACTGCTGTGGACATACAGGCATGAAGAACTGGGAAGGACACAGATGTTTTAGTGAATTTAGAGAAAAATAATTTTTACTTTACAAAAGCACATGAGATCTCATCTTTCTGGGTCCAATTCTCTATCAGTTAGTACACTATTTTTAAGAAGTCTATGTCATTACTATCCTAATGTTTGTACTTTTAATCTTATTTAAAATAATCACATAAACCTCTGAGCATCTTAACCCAGCTGTGAAAAGATGATCTAACAAAAGAAAGTAACAGAATAGATTTAAAGCAAGAGAATATTACTAATAAATTAAATCTAAATTAAATAAGTTATTTTGTGGATAGATACAAATTACTATTTTACCTCAGGAAGACATGGGAAACCCAAATTGAAAATAGCCATGGAGGAGGAATGGAAATGTGAATTTTCTTCTTCTACTAAAAGAAAGCCAAGCCTATAGAGATACCCAATTTGGAGGAGCTTCTAACCCCTAAGCACATTTATACCGATAACATTCCCACGAACAGCAACTTCCAGAGTAAATGTCTGATGGAAAATCTGATTTGCAGTCAGTGCAAGTGAAATACAAATGTTCGGGAATTTGGTATTTTTCTTAGAAAAGTTGAATTTACAAGAAAAATATCTTTAGGTAGGATCTAAACATGCCCACCAGCAAAAGATAAAAATGGCAGCGAACAATACATTTTCTTCAGAATTAAAAACACTTGTTTTCTCCATGTGCCAAGGAAAACTATTTGCTTTGGGTTAGACAGTTTTACAGAGATTCAGAAAATGAAGTGAAGTTCATAAATGTAAAACACGATTTCTTTTTAAGCTGTGTATATAATAAATACCTTTTTTTTTTTAATGTTGCCAGTCTGCATACTACCTATTTTTTTTTCTATGCTTAGCTTTCACAGCTGCTTACATTTAAAAATATGTATGTAGTTTTCTGAAAGAAAAAAAAATGTAGTTTTTTGCTTGCTGTTTCTCACTGTGGAGCCTGGTGGTTTCGGTTGTAAAGCTCTGCAGAATCTCTTTTAGTTGACCCAGTAAACTTATGTCTGTTAAAATACTTTGGGCTTTAGGTAACAGAATCTCCTACTAAAGTGCTTTAAGTAATAAGGGCATGATTTTTCTCACATAAAACCTGAGGCTGGGTGGTTCATTCAGCCACTCGCTGACAGCATCAAGCTCCCAGCTTCCTCCCACCCATTGGTCTTCTCTGCCTTCCCTTGGAGCTGCCTTGTCCTGTGCATGGTCCCCAGATACCAGCAGAAGTTCCAAACGCTGCATATGGAGGAAAAAGTTGGCACCAGGAAAGGGAACATCCTTGTCTCAGTCCCCATCTCATGAGTAAATAATCCCTTCTCAAAAACTCCACCACAAACTTTCTCTCAGTTTTCTCAGTTTAAATTTATCAGAATTGAATCACATGCCCATGTTTAAAATACTTCACTTAGAAGAGAAAATGAGGCCACTACCTTTTTGGGGGCCAATAAGATTCACCACTTAGGACACAGCCTCCTCTGGCAAACTTAGCCAATTAGAATAAGGCCAAACACAAACTGGGTAATATTATCAGCAAGTAAGAAGGAAGCATTTAAAAATGTCTGTCAAATAGTTTTCATGCATGGGCACTAACATATACCAATTTGTATTCCAGAGAGTCATTTTAATTGATAGGTCAGTTCCACGGATGAATGTATGTTACTTCGATAAAATAATAGAATAAAATATGTATCACTTATTATATTTTCTTACCATAAATCAAAGCTATTACAGTTGAATCTTATAGAATTACAAAATGCTAAGGTAGAAGATCCTTGATAATTAATACACTGGTATTTGACAAATCAAATTGTACTTTAAATTTACCAGGAATGCTCAATACTTAAAGGCACCTTCAATTGAAGCGTTTTTATTTCAGAAGATCCAGTTTTCTTAGATCAAAAATGAGTACAAATAAATATGGGAATGATGGGTGCACACTCATTTACTGTCTCCCTGCTCCTTCATTGTCTTGGTGGACTTTTAACGAAAACACCTGCTCCAAATCAAAATCTAGATCAAAATAAATGTTACTGCTTGTTCCTAAATACAGGTTTCCTGTTTGATCCCTGAAAACCTCCTTCTGACATAAAAGAGAAAAGCATAACCCAAGGGGCACTCCAGAAAGCAGAAGGACAGAGAGCAGTTTCAGGGGCAACACACCCTAGCTGGACTGTGGACCAAAAGCCACGTTCACCTGAGTTTTTCAAGGTAGCATCATGGCTGAGCAGAGAAAAGAGGACATTGGACAGGATACCAAGAGCTCTACCATGCTTGGTTTGCAACAGGTTTTTTTTTCTCTATTTCACAGATAAGGAAGTAAAATGCCTTAAATAAGATTCAACCCCTTCTCATTAATTATTGACTCATTAACTCGATTAATAAATATTTATTAAGCACCTACTTGAACCAAGCACTACATTAAATTCTAGGTGTGTAGAGAAGAAGAGACGGAGTCCCTACAATCCTGACGGGGGGGAGATGAGCAATAATCAGACGATAAGAACATGTCCGGAATGCGATGAACACGCTGATGGGACAGAAGAGAGAGATCCACTTAGAGTGATCCAGGAAGAGCTCATAGAGGCGGGGTCGGGCGAGGGAGAATGAGTGACATGAAGCAGACAGAGAATTCCCCAAAGGGGAAAAGCTGGGCGTGAATACGTCAGGACATTGTAAAATGTGTGAGCAAACGAGGCAATGAGACAAGCTGCAGGCAGAGAGGAGTGCAAGATCTAGGTCAGCAGCGGCCTCCTAAGTCACAGCAAGGAGGCTTTACTTTATTCCAAATTCCATGAGTTGCATTTAATGATTCTATAAAGCCACACAAGTTGTTTGCACTGCAGATGTTTGTGAGAATTATAAAAACCTTCCCCCCTTTAAGCATCCCTGCCAGAACACGAAGTAGTGCTGCTATAGCCATAGGTGTGGGGAAGCAGGAGATTGCCCTTTGCACTTTCCAAGTCACTGTTTCTTTATTTTCATTTGTTTTCTCTTTCTCTTAAGAATCAGATTGGTTGCAAAATGCTTTTGGAAGCAAGAGAACAACAGTAACATTTTCTGGCCTAGAAGACCTGGATTTTGCTCCCACTTAATAAACACCAGTCTGTTTTCTAATATTTGCTTCTGATAAAACTTATAATGGACAAAACTTATAGTACCCAAGAAAATCATAACCATGGAATGAAGGACAAAATTCAATAAAATAGTTGCTTGAAAATGAAATGGTAAGTCTAATTTCTGAGGACTGACTAAATACTTAGGTAAGAGAAAAGGGAGAAAGGACCTTTAAATTCCTTTCCTGTGCCATCCTCAGCTCAATCAGCAGAGGATCTGGTAAACCACTGCAATGGACCACAGGACTCTTCAATTATAAAGTCATCTTTACTTAGTGAAATATTCAGATATAAACTGCTATTGTTTTTGAATTTTTTTGAAAGCTTATCACATATACATACACTGGGAAAAAGAATTCCTCAATAAATGGTGCTGGGAACATGGGATAGCCTCACATAGAATATCGAAAAGGATCTGCACCTCTCACCCCTTAGAAAAATTAATTCATGATGGATAACAGACTTAAACCTAAGGCATGAAACTATAAAAATTCTAGAAAAAAATGTTGGAAAAAGTCTTATAAACATCCGCCTAGGCAAAGAATTTTTGAAGAAGACCCCAAAGGCAATCATAGCAACAGCAAAAATTAACAAATGGGACTTGATTGAATTAAAAAGCTGCCATGTAGCTAAGGAAACAAGAGAACAAATAGACAATCTACAGAATGGGAGAAAACATTTGCGTGCTATATATCTGACAAAAAGCTGATAACCAGAATCTATAAAGAACTCAAGCAGCACTCTGAGGCGGGTGGATTGCCTGAGCGCACGGTTTTGAGACCAGCCAGAGCAAGAGCAAGACCCTGTCTCTCAAAATAGCTGGGCATTGTGGCAGGCACCTGTAGTTCCAGTTACTCGGGAGGTTGAGGCAAGAGAATCACTTGAGCCCAGGATTTTGAGGTTTTGTGACACCAACGCAACAAAGTGAACTCTGTTTCAAAAAAAAAAAAAAAAAAAAAATACAACTCAAGCAAATCAGCAAGAAAAAATATCAAAAACCCCATTAAAAATGGGCAAAAGACATGAAAAAAAGCTTTTTGAAAGAAGATCGTCTAATAGCCAATAAATATATGAAAAAATGTTCCACCTCTCTATCTGGGAAATGCATATCAATACCACAGTGAAGTACCACTTACCTCCAGAGAGAATGCCTTTAGTCAAAAAATCCTGAAATAAGAGATGCTTGTACACTGTTAGTAGGACTGGAAACTGGTAAAATCTCTATTGAAAATTGTATGGAGAGACCAAAAGTAGACCTGCTATTTGATCCAGCAATCCCACTACTGGGTATGTGCCCTAAGGGAAAAAAAAAACTCATTTTATCAGAAAAACAGGTGAACTCAGATGCTTAGAGCAGCAAAATTCACAATCACAAAGATATGGAATCAACCCAAGTGTCCATCAATGCATGAGAGTATTAATAAAATGTGGTATATGTGTACTGTGAAGCACTACTCAGCCATTAAAAAAATGGTGAACCAATACCTTTCCAAACTGGAGACCGTTCTGAAGTTTCACAAGAATGGAAAAACAAATACCACGTGTACTCACTATTAATAGCTAGAACTAATTGATCAACATCTATGCGCAACATTTGGCAATAAAACTCAACAGAAAGAAAGACGATGGGAGGGTGCAGGAGTGGAGGGGTGAATTCACACTTAATGTGTACAAGGCACACTATCCAGGTAAGGGGCACACTTTGAACTTTGACTCAAACTGCACAAAGGCGATTTATGTTACCAAAACATTTGTACTCCCGTTATATTCTGAAATTAGTAAAAGTTCTGGGAAAAAGAAAAAATAAAGCAAAAGAGTACCACGTATTTGTGTTTGGGGGAGGGGTACACATAATTTTATGTGAAATTATTGGTGGGAAGAATAATTGAAACAACTTATCAAGATCCTCTACCAGAATGCACTGGTAAATACTGGGTTATCTGCCACCAAAATAGTAGATCCATTCCATCCATTGCCATAAAGTGCATAAATGAATCAATTATAGGCAGCTAGAGGTGGCTGTGAACTTCTGTCATTGAGAACAGATATCACTTGCATTGCCCTGTAGTCTGTACTAGGAGAAAAATATCACCATTTCTGCAGTAGGCATTCAGTATATTCAGTATAAATAATATATCTTATTTTAGGCAAACATAAGGCTTTACACAGTTTTCCACTTAAGGCAAGTAGTTTTAAATATAACACCCAGACAAAATGAGGATCAAAGCTGATCATTTTTAATTAGAGGAACAGCATATTTAACAACCCTCATACATTGAATATCTACTGTGTGCCCGATGTTTTATTCAGCGCTTTATGTACATTGTTTCTGAGTAACTGCTGTAACTTTAATAATGTGTCAATTTTTGAAAATGCAGATAAAAGGCAAGGACCTGGAAGAATGAGGATGAAAAGTCGTGTTAGACTAAGAAATGATAGCTGTAGACACAGTTTGCGGAAGGATCTCCATAATTCCTTAAATGTTAATCAGCACATCTCATATGATTCGTGATACAACTGTAAAGGTGGTTCCACTTATCAACAAACAGCTGCATCTCCATGTCCTGTGGTCATTTTCTGCTGAAAGGTTTATCTTTGCTTGTACTTTATCAAGCCCTATTTGATTTCCCAGAAAACCACAAACAGATTCTTTTTATCTTTCAACATAGCAATGCCGCATGAACTTAGGCTCAAATGTGTCCTGAGGGGATACTACCCCTGTGACCTCATGTTGAAACTGCCCAAAAACTGTCTCCCAGGAGAGCAGGCAGAAACATTCAGGAAAAATAAAGAACCAGCCTTTTTGGAGAAAACTGGATAGCTTAGTACCTATCTGTTTGGTGTGGGATAAAGTACAGCAATCCTACCATTTGTCCTTGAATTTTACTGTTCTTAATGTGCCCAATAAATAAATACCTTCTCAGCGCTCCATAATCACAACTTTCCTCCTGGTTGCACAAGGCAGTAGATGGGGAACTCCCAAAAGGACATTGAAACAGGCCCTGGAAGCGCCAGAATGCTCAGAATGGAAAAGGGGAACCCACAATTCACAATTACTAAATGCGGAGTTATAGTGTTTGCCATTAAATTTGTTATCCATCTGGGCAAAGTTATTTCTAAATTTTTGCACCATTGCTCATGGTCTGTGACGCAGGCAGGCAGAGCATACCTCCCTGTCATAGATGTGGCCATGGGACCAGCTCTGGCCAATGGAAATTAGCAGATTATATGCACTGGGTCAGAGCAGAGGTTTTGAATATGATTCAGTGTGATTCAGCCCAGTCTCCTGCTATCACTTATGAGAAGTTCTTAAGAACTGCCTGTTCCAAGCAATGGATGCTCCTGCAGTTTGAGTCCCAAAGTAAGCAGGAGTATGCAGCAGCCAACCCACAGCTGCCACCTGTAAAGGGAGGATTACATAAATGTTTGTGATTGCAAACCACTGAAATTTAGAGTTGGTGGTCAGTCACTAGAGCACACCCACTTAATAACACATTATAATATTTGACTCATGGATAATCGATCTAAAGTGAAAACTCACATCATTTATATTTGGGTTGGTTCTGCTGAGAGGGGTGGAAACAAGAGAAGAACCATCCCATGATCTGACCTTAGTGACGATCATAAATGAAGCATTGAAATCTGAAGATACTATGTGACTGTACATACTTCTGAAAACTGAGCCATGTATGTAATTTGTGGGTTCCTAAACCATCTTAACAGTTGCACTACAGGCCTTCACGTCATTATTGGTTTCTTTTTTATCTGACACAGTGAAAATTATTTAGTCATAGTGTAAGAGTCCAAAAAAAAAAAAAAAAAAAAAAAAAATAGGCCAAATTCACTAAAACTTGGCATTGATGTGAAGAGAGTCCATGCTTCACTGGAAAGCCTTTACTTCACAAATGATCCTTACATGAGAAATCTCAAAACACAAAATGTCAACAAAAATACTGTAGGGCTGATAGACACCAGCTCAAACTAACATCTGCACCCATAATACTGAGAGCACACTCCAGCCACGGGGCAAATCCTTCATGAGGAAACACCATCCATTTCAAGTTGGGAACGCTTTTATTTTCTTTGATTAAAGAATGGATTTCTAATATGCTATCAGAATTTTTGTTATCACAAAATATATACCCTTTTTTCATAACTCCTGAATGATGAAAAATACAGAATTTATGATCCTTTGAGTGAATTTCTAACAAGTAATGAAATTCAGATGAACTGTATAATGATTCCTCTTTATGAAACCTATCAGTTCAACTCTTTGCCTTGAGGACAGATGCTAAACAGTTGCTCTGGCAAGTTATTAAATCAAGTTTCTGGTTTTTTGCAGGGCCTTTCAACATATCCCCCAGAAAGATGAGGCAGACAAAGAAACTCTATCAATATGCTGTATATAATTAAAAGTTTAAAAAGATTAATTCCTGAAATTAAAAAGATGGTCAGTGTTCTTCTCAATCCACCAGTATTTTTCACTATAAGCATTTGGGGATATCTCCCCCATATCCCTTAAAAACCAGAATTAAATATCACTACAATGGGTCATTAAAAGTGTGTTTATTTAACAAAGAAAAAGAGAAAGTAAACTGACTGCTCTGGACACATTTGAAAATAATTTTATGAAAACTTTGGGAAATGAAAACCAAGTGTTTCTGATTTGTGCATCTACTTGGTTGAGCCAGTGAGTTTCATGAATACGATTTCATATACTGCCATGAATATTTAATGTACTAAATAACCAACTTGTAAGAAATTAATTTTCTGACATATCATCCATCACATGCTTTAGTACAATCTATATTGAAAAGAAAGGCCAAGTGCAATGGCAAGAAAACATCTATGCTCTCTGGTAATATTTTACATAACTGTCTAGTACATTCTATACCTAAGTCAAGACCTTCCTATTATGATGAGGGCAAAAACTTAAAATGGCCATTTAGTAGAACCTAATTGATTTAACTATTTAAAAAAGTCAATCACTGAGGTTCTCTGCCTCCTTTATATTTTTGACAGGGCACTTTTTTCAAACGTCAGAGATGTTGAGGACCCAATTCCAACATTTATGACGGCTGCTATCTTAAAATGAGGGACATGCAATAATAGATCAGCAATGTCTGAACAATGTGTACAACTGCCAGTAATTGATGTTTTTTTCTTAAATCCTTTATTATTCCATAGGCCACTTCAAATATTTTATATTTTCTGGATTTCACTCACTTTTCTTTATTACCACATGTGACATTCTGTGGATGTGTATTTTAATAGAAACTATATAATTTTGTTACCATACTACAATACTACTTTCATTAAAGGAACTACGCTGCCATCGCTAAAAGTGCATCTAAATCATTATTTACTGTATTATATAGTAAACCCTCAAAATTCCATTTAAAAGAAAAGCGGCTAAGAGGAATCAAAGGCAGTTTTTCCATTTCAGAACTTTCACAATTGTCAAACGACTGCTTTATCATCCTGATGTACCTAAATTCATTTCTGCTATTGAATATCTCCCTCTACAAAAGTGTTATTCAATTATGCGGTTCCACAGCACACTGAAGGTCAGCTGCTAATAGCAGAAATGTATTATGATGCGCTTTTATTATTTCTAAGGAGCAAGAATAATAATACATTGTATTATAGAACTTCAGACATGTCAATGTTTTCATTCATTTGTAAAAACAGATAGGCAATTGAATCTAGAAGTACACAGAAGAGGGAAAAAAAGTACCTTTTTATGAGGAGTAATGAGAGAAAACCCTTGATTTTAACATGACAAAACAGTGAACAAATACACACGGAAGTTGCACAGAATGCCATACCACGTTCAAGTGCCCTTTACACAATGTCTGAGTTGCTAAAGCACTAACTATGTTTATTTGGGTATTTCTGTCCTATAAATACTATTGCTTTTGGCACACGAACGGTTTAAATTAGAAAGAAAAAACAAACGTTTTGAATTTTTTAAATGCGAGTAACATTTTTATCTTAGCGCCATAATTTAGGGGGAAAAAAGTAATAAGGATCTTTTCTGTTGCTCTAGGGAGAAGCAAAGTAGCCAACCTTGGAAAGTTAAAATAGCACATTTAATTTCTCAACTCAAATATTATAATGACAACAATTGAATTTCCCTATGTTAATGACAATGATTTCCCACTGTTTGCTCTTCCTATCTCCCTCTTAAATGCGTCATTCCCATACTAAGTATTTCCAGACCCAAATTATTTCAATCTCCCTGAATGAAGAGAGAGATTCTGATGTGGGAAGCACATCTGACAAGTTTACCACAGTACTTGTCTCAATTTCTGCCATTATGAGGAATAGGGTATTACATAGACAAGTGAATTTTTTCAATAATTTATGCCTATTTTCAATCTTTATTTTAACCTTATTTGATTTTTTTTCTCAATGTATAAACAAAAAAATAAAACATAGTCGAATAATTTCTTGATGTTCAAGGCTGGTTTGTTCAGTTATTTATTTAGACACCAGGTCTGGCTCCCTAACCCAGACTAGAGCCCAATGGCATCATCCTTCCTCACTGAAACTTCAAACTCCTAGAGCTCAAGTGATCCTCCGGCCTCAGCCTCAGGCATACATTATTGTGCTGGCTAATTTTTGTGTATTTTTGCAGAGAAAATGTCTTGCAATGTTGATGGTCTTGAACTCTAGACCTCAAGCCATCCTCCCGCCTAAGCCAGTGATGGTGCTGGGATTACAGGCGTGAGCCACCATCACACCAGGCCAGTCAAGGTTTATTTATACCCTGTACAAATTAATTTATGTATTTGGCTTTAAATCTGACAGAAGGCCTTGCTGGACCACGTTATTAATTTATTCATTTATTCATTTAAATCTGCATCCTCTAAGTTCTTTGCATAGCATTAGTTCACTCTGCTCTTTTCATAGCTTTTGCTCTCCACTTCTTTTTTTTTTTTTTTTCCTAAGACAGAGTCTCATGTGTCATCTTCAGTAGAGTGCGTGGCGTCACACCTCACAGCAACCTCAAACTCTCGGGCTTAAGCGATTCTCTTGCCTCAGCCTCCCAAGTAGCTGGGACTACAGGTGCACACCACAATGCCCGGGTATTTTTGTTGTTGTTGTTGTCATCATTGTTTAGCAGGCCCAGGCTGAGTTTGAACCCACTAGCCCCAACATATGTGGCCAGCACCCTAACCATGGAGCTACGGGCACCAAGCCTCTCCACTTCTTAGGTAGCCTTTTACCTCCCTGTCAGTCAATCACTTGATTTTTAGTCAGATTTATCAGCAAGTCAGGGGTTTGTCTAAGATTATGTAGGACAGCACAGTTGCCAGATAAATGAACATTTTATAGTTGTGTGTGAAGGTAAAGACAATTGGCACTGGGTGAGGCGTATGGATCCTTACTTTGAATAAAGTTACCACATTTATTTGTTGTGCCACATCCTTGCCTTTTCACTGGCCCTTTTTTTCTGCTTCTTACGTTTCATTCAGGTCAGCCTAGTTGAGCTTCATCTATCCATTTGATAAACATTTACTGATTATGTGCTACATTAGGTCACGAGCATAAATAAATAATATCCCTGCCTTTAGAAAGTTCCAGCTTAGGAGAGGTAGATAAACATTGAAGCAACTAAGGATAGTGGAGACTTCATTATAGAAATCTGCACAGTAGAGGTACATAGAGGTTCTCCCCAGTGCTTTAAAAGAAGGCATAATAGAAGAGATATAATTTAGTTCAGTCTAAAAACAAGAGGAAGGAGGACATTTCAGGCAGAGCCAGCACTATTGAACCAATTCACTGAGTGAAGAACATTTTTATTATTTACAAATACAATCCTCAATTATTTAAAGAATTTTAAGGAGTTCCATACAAAAGAGAGCAATCAAACAAGGAAGATAGCCAGTCAGACATCAGATAATGAAAAAAGTATTTGGGAGTTATACCAACTGTGAATCTGAAAAACTATTTTGACCAGACCAAATACGCAGAGTGTGAGACACAGACTGTTCTTTGAAGAGATCAGCAGAAAAAAGATGAAAGGTGATAATCTAAAAGCTTAAAAGCTTAAAGTTTTCTTTTTAGTGAAATGAGTACTTATGATATTACATCAAAAAGATTATGCTTTGAGTTACATGAAAATGAATGAAATGAACACATCCAGGTTCAGAATTCTGTGTTCTACCTCTCTCTTAAAAATTAGCCTACCTCATCCCTTCATTTCTACTGCTCCACCAACTCAGTCTCTGTAATGTCATTAATGTTCCCTATATGACCACGCACCAAATCCAAAGGACATTTCTCAGACCCTATCAATGGCAATGAGAATATCTTACCTCCAAACTTCCTTGCATCTGGTCTCTAGGACACAACCCTTCCTGGATTTCTCTCCAACTGTATAGTTTTATAATTTTTTCCTCTTTTTCCTCTTCTCCTCCTATTCTCATTCTCTATAAATTTGGGATCTCCAAAGGTTGGATCTTGAACCCTGGGTCTTTTTTTCTCTCTTTTGAGGTGATGTGATCTAGGCCCATCCTTTGTTACCATTTACATGCCAGTGAATTCCAGGAGATTAACACCAGCCCACATCTCCCTTCTGAAGTCAGGACTCACATAGCCAGTTGGTTATTTGGCATTTCCAATTGGTTAACAGGCAGGTCAAATTCACTACATACCAAACTAAGCTCATGAGTCTCCATCCCACCCTCCTCCTGGTGTTTCCTATCAATAAATACTATAATCAGGCCAGGCTCCGTGGCTCATGCCTGTAATCCTAGCACTTGGAAGGCAGAGGCCGGTAGATTGCCTGAGCTTACAGGTTTGAGCTCAGACTGAGCAAGAGTGAGACCCCGTCTCTAAAAATAGTCAGGTAACACAAGAGTGAGACCCCGTCTCTAAAAATAGCCAAGTACTATAATGGGCACCTATTGTCTCAGCTACTTGAGAGGCTGAGGCAAGAGAGTCATTTTAACCCAAAAGTTTGAGGTTGCTGTGAGCTATGACACCATGGGACTCTACCAAGGATGACAAAGTGAGACTCTGTCTCAAAAAGAAATAAATACTACAACCACCCAACCTGGTGCTCATAACAGAAATCTGGGAGTCATCCTTGACACTTCCTTGTATCTCACCCTCTACATCTGAGGAAATAATTTATTAACTCTTGTTTGTTCCACCTTCCTGCATACTTCTATCCACTTCTCTCCAATTCCATGGCCACAAGAGTAAAGCCTCTCACCTGACCAACTAGACTCTCCCTGATGGACACTGAGGTCACCAAGCAGCCAAGGTTAGTTAACACTGCACATCAAGGTCAACAATGCCCTGCAGGGTTGGCTGCCCTCCTCCTCCACATCTGATCCTCTACCTGTCCTCACACACTTCCTACACTCTATCCAAACAGTCTTCTCTCAGTAGACATTTCTGAATGAGTGACTTTCAAAAGAAAGGAACGAATTACAGGAAAGGAGTAAAGAAGAGGAGGAAGAAAGATAAAAGGGTGGGAAGAATGCAATAGGTTCAAGGTAATTAAAAAGAAAATCTGTTTTGAGTATCTGAAATTTGAGTCCTACCCTAAACTCAGATTTTCTGATTCCAAAAGCAAATTTTCTACTTAGAGTATTATGAACTTGAAAATGGATATAATGGCTCCCTCACAGGGGATACAACAAAGGTTAAATAAGGTAATATGCAAGAAAGTCATCTGTACTGCATTATACAAATAGAATTTGAGAGTTTAAGATATACAAAATACCCTAAGAACCTATCGTAGAGATAATGCAATTTGGATGATAAAAAGAATTGCGTGTTCTGTGACTCTCAATCTTTTTTCCCTTTCTATTGTTCACAAGTCATAATACATAAAATTCTTCATTCATGTAAAATAGGTCATAGCATACTCCACTGAAGGTACCTCATTCTCTTGCTCTAATTTTCAATGAAAAGTTTAGAACAAGTTCAGCCCCAAGGTCTCCCTCATCCTAAGATTATCAATCTTATGGCTTTTCTGCAAGTGAAATATATATATTAATTATCTCAATAGATGTAATCACTTTTCTACATTTATTTTGAAATGGAAGTATTTTATAATGTTAAAAACAGAGGAGTACTTATAAAAAAAGTTAAGATTTTAATTTAAAAGTTCAAAGTTAAGATTTTAAGTAGTACTAGTTTTGAACTATGAATTATTTTCTAACTACATAGGGAATATCATTTTCTATTTTTGAACCAGAATTTCCATGTCTCATTAAATACATAAAATAAGAAGCAACATCAAAGAGGATATCCAAGACATATCTATTTCCTAGGTGAGAGAATGATTAAAGATATATTGCACAAAAAATAAAGAATAATTTCTCATACTCATCTAAAACAGTTTTAAAGAAATCAATGCATGTCTAGACTGAAAAAGTTTTTATAATTATACATCACAAATTATACAATTTTTAAAATTATGCATGTTGAACAAAAACAGTACCCATAATAAACTACCAATGATATAGTAAACCTAACCAATTCTTAGGTATTTCTTTTAGCAATAGCACCTAAGATATGTTTACTGCATGACTGTATTTTTTCATGAGCAGAGTTGTCTGAAAGTTATACCAATAATAATAAAAATGGCTGTGAATGTGAGCATTCAATCGGCATTAGATCCATATGTGTACATTCGAAGGCAGGCATTTATCTCTACCTAATTCTGCTGTTTTATTACCGCTATCTTGCCAACCAGAAAATTCTTCCAGGGAACTTCCAGACTCAGTCCAAGCAAAGAAGAAAAGAAGCCAATTATGAATTTCATTACTTCCACAATTCTCCTCAAGAGGAATATAAGAAAGAACATCAAATTAAAAAAAAAAAAAAAAAGAAAAGAAAAGAAAACCTACTCATATACAAGGGATCTTGATCAAACCAAGCTTACTATCGAAGTTCTTGTGAAATTAGATTTGATAGGATTTTCAGGTAGGTTTGATATTTATTCCAAGGTAAAACAACTTCTTACTGCCTTACCTTCCCTTTGTTTAGACTGATTGAAGTATTATTGTAATTATTGGATTAGAGATTCAATTTAAAACCAACTCTTCAGACTTGAAATAGCTTTGTGAAAACAGCTCCTATTTCGGCACCTGAGGACAAGCGTTCGGGGTTTTGCCAATTCACTAGAAGCCCTCTAAGTCTGCGTCTTCTTTCTTTTTTCCCTAGGCCTAAGGTGGCTTTGAAGTTTTAAAAGAACTTCAGATATTTATGAAACAGAGTGATTATCCCAAGGCTCTGAACTTGAGCAAGAAGAAAAAGTGCTTGCCTTGGAGTAAAGATGTGTGGGCATATACCAGGCAGGCATGGGTATCGGAGTCCTTTGATGAAAATCCAGTCTCAGAACAGTGCCCAAGCAAAGCACAACAAACAATGAAAGCTAATTGCCAAATTCAGGACCGTCTTCATAATTTATTGCATCTGCATGGCTTAGCGTCCAGTGGTAATTAACCTCAGCCAGGTAGGGAATGCTTCCTGAGTTCACTGAAGTGCACCCCAGAAGCAGCAGCTACAACCACAAGTCCAGTGCCACAGTCCCCACGGGAATGGCAAAGTAACGCCCATGCCACAAATGAAGAGGTGCATCAAGAAACGAAATGGTAGTTCTTACGGGATCAAGCTGGAAAGCACTGAGTTATTTGTTAGCAAGGGATCAGCTCCAATCAATTAATGATTTAATTACCTAGACTAATTAAGATAATGAACAACAGCAAGCCTACAATCAATTAGCTCTATCCAAACTTTCTGTGTGGAGGATAGGGCCTTAAGGACTGTACTCTTTTTCTAAGTTGCTATAATAAAATATGTGGATATGTTCCAAAACCCACTACTGGGGATATGATCCCACTCTACCTTACGCAAACACACAAGGTCAGCTGAATGATTCTTTGGCAACAGAGGGTTGTGAAAAGGTGTTACCTGGATAGGCAGTGGATATTTAACATTCTTTCGGAATTGCAGATTTTAAACCAAATGTCTCTCTAAAGCAAGCAATGGACAAAGTCAGCAATGTGCCCCTTTGGTCACTGGGCTTCTGTGATGTGAGTTATTTCAAAGTAAGCATGGAAGAACACAAACCATTTTTCAAAACCCATCAGAAAGTAGCCATGTTTCTTGAGTACATTGTTTCGGGGGTAAAGTGCTTCCTAAATTAGCACAGGCCAAGAAATTCACAGATTTCATTAAGAAGCACAGACAGGGCTCGGCGCCCATAGCACAGTGGTTATGGCACCAGCCACATACACCCGGGGTGGCGCGTTCCAACCCAACCTTGGCCAGCTAAACAACAATGACAACTGCAACAAAAAAAATAGCCGGGCGTTGTGGTGGGCACCTGTAGTCTCAACCACATGGGAGACTGAGGCAAGAGAATCACTTAAGCCCAAGAGTTTGAGGTTGCTGTGAGCTGTGACGCCACAGAACCCTACCAAGGGCAACATAGTGAGACTCTAAAAAAGAAGCAGCAGCACAGACAGACGCAAGTGATGAGGAAGGAGGGTGCACAGCCCTGAAGACGTGTAGTCTAAGCTCTTTAGAGTCTTCCTCCCTACCTTTTACATCTACTTTGAAGTTTAAGGTTTTACCATCTGATTCCCCAAATTACACTGGGTGTGTCCTTCAGAGAGAGAAGAAACCTCATGCTGTTGTGTTTCATAATGTCCCTAGGAAGCATGATCTATGATTGCCAATAAGAAATAACTTTTAAGAAATGTCCCACCAACCAAAAATCCAGCCAGGTGCAGAAAGTCACCTGCTGTGTGATCTCAGTCATCTGTACAATTTGAAAAAGGTCAATCTCACAGATTTAGTGAGTAGAATGGTGGCTGCCAGGGGTTGAGTGGGTGTGGAGGTTGCAGAAGTGTTGGTTAAAAGTGGTCATAGAAATGTTGGTGAAAGGACACGAAATTTCAGCTAAGTGGAATAAGTTTAAGAGAACTATTATACAACCTGGTAACTATAGCTAATAGTACGTTGTATTCGTGAATGATGTACAGTGTTCTCACCACAAAAATAATTTCGTGAGATAATGCATATGTTAATTAGCAAGATTTAGTCATTCCACAGTGTACATAGATGTCAAATTTTCATGTGGTACACAGAAAATGCATACAATTTTAGCTATCAGTGTAATGAAACTTAAAAAGCAAAGTGACATAGGCCCTAATTGAAAGGTATGTCTGTATAACCATACATAGGAATCCCCTCAAAAAAAAGACTACAGTTATAATTTCAGTGTACTAAGGGAGCACAGGACAAGGGTGTCTTTAAATTCAAAAAGCAAAGGCAAATGATGCTAATAGAGTGTGGGACAGGAATCTAAGCACGTGGTTTCTGAAGTCAGACTACCTGGGTATGAATCACAAAACCATCACTTCCTATGAACTAACACAAACAAGTAAGGACAAGTTACCTAACCCTCTCAACTACAATATACCCTATATCAATGACGGTTTCAAAAATGTAAAGATTATTCTTGATTAAATGAGATAATCTTCACAAAGCACAGTGCATGCACATTCTAAATGCCTAATAAATGTTAACTCTTTTTGTTACTAACACGAGAAAGCCTTTTTCCTGGCAATAGCAAACGGTATGTGCTCCTGAAAATGAATTACAGTCCTCTGCAGGAAAGTACCGTATATACTCAGCTTATACTCGAGTATGTACAGTAAATATCTGAAAGAATTGGCTCTCCCAAATGTCCTGGGGGCAAATACATAAATAGCTCATGTTCATTAGAAATTAACATTAAAGAGGTAAATCAAAAGGATATCAACAATACATCCCATGGTAATTATGAATGTGTTTTAAAATCAGAGTTAACAATAATTCGTGTAAATATAATCGACTAAATATTTTGGACAAATCTTTATTTCTTGGACCTTTACTTGTAAAGGACCTTCAAACCCTTGGTGTTCACAAAATTTTCTCAAATCTCCAACAACTGAATAAAATTAGGATTAGGATTTAGTGAAAACAAGAATTCACATTGGTAAGCACTTTGACCATCAAAGCACACACCTTTCAAAGCCTATCGTAAGTAATTTTGGTAATATTTCTAATCAGTTGAGGGAAATTTTTAAAATGGCATGTGTTCTTATATAATCAATGCTTGATGTGAAAATATGTTACTTTAATGTCAAATATCTAAAATGTCCAATTTAAAATCATTTTACTCCTTAACACAATTGATTAAATAGTTATTAAATACCATTATAAAACATTTTAAGAACTCACTACCAATATATAAGATAATATATTTCATCAGCAATATAAAATAATTGTCTCAGTAATTAAGGAAGCTTATTTGGTTCTTGTGATAGTTTATTCAAACATATAATTACACTTATAACTAACAAGTACTCCTTTCAATCAAATATATAATTATTAAATTATTCTTGATGGATATAATTGGCATATCATAAATATAGTTCTATCATGACTACTTAAACCTCAAAAAATGACCTCTGAAAAGGCCTTGGTTCAATTAGCATACAGTAACTCTCTCCTTGAAATGAAATTAAATCTTTAACAGAAACAATCAATTTGAAACATAATCTTTTATTACCCAAATATAATTAGTAAACCATGCCAAGTAAAAAATCATAATAATTAAAAAAAAGACCCCTAGAGAGCTGATTTACCAAAAATATAAAGACTACATCACTGAGCAATAATTCTCAACTTCATTGCCCAACAGGCCTACATGGGAAGTTTTTTAAAAAGTATTAGCCCAGACCTCACCTACAGAAAGTATGATTCAGTTGTTTGGGAGTGGGACTCGGGCAACTGTGTTTTGTTGTTGTTGTTGTTGTTGTTGTTGTTGTTGTTTTTTTTAAGTCCCCAGACTCACTGCACCATAGATGGATAATAGATGGATAAAATATTATTTTTCCCAGTCCATAAATGTTTACAGCAGCTGTATTCATAATCACCAAATATTTGGAACAACCCCTATGAATAAACTGTGATAGAGAGAGAGTTACAACAGTACTCAAGCAACACCTTATTGACTCATGCAAAAATGTGGATGCATCTTAAATGCATTTTGTTAATTGAAAAAGTCCCAATGAAAAAGCTATATGTTGGGGAGATAGGGAATTTTGGGAGTGAAGGAACTGCTATAAGTATATAATTGCAGTAATGGATATATAATTCTCTGCATCTATCAAAACCCACCACAATGTACACCACAAAGGATAGATTTTACTGTGTGTAATTATTTTTAAAAATCAGCCAAGACATCAAGGAGGGAGGGAAATAGCCTGCAGACTGTGACAGATGAATGTAACATCTATACGGAAGGAGGTAGGGAAAAAACTTTCGTAAGTCACTTTGGTAACCAGTGTTTGGGCTGGATACTGTAAGGTGAAAGACAGTTGACAGGAGCAGTATTTTCTTGTTCTGAATACAAAAGTCGTCATCTATAACAAATGTATTATTTTGCTCTGTATCAACTGTGTGACTATGTTTAATACTGCACAGCATGAGATAATCTTCAAGTCTGAAAGTTTTGTAAAAAACTGGTGTTATTTTAGCCACTATTTGCCTTTTTTGTTGGCTTTTTGGCTTAGTTTGTTTTTGGAGAGAAGCTGGGCAGTAGAGGAATGTGAAGTTTCTTTAAAGTGAGAAAGCGGACAGAAATTGCTTCATTGATCCAGAGCTACTGACTACGTGCACTGAAATTGCAGCAGGGAATCATCAACGTATTTAACCTAATAGCTGATCATCTACATACTCTTAGATGTTTTCATGTTAATAAAATCTGAGACACAAAGCTAATATTGATTCTTTAGTATGCCAAAATCTCAAAATAAATGCTTTCTTGGAAACCTACTTATATACATGTGATTTTTTTCTTTTGTTTTTTGTTTTTCATTTATTTCTAAAATAAAATCTGAGAGGATTAAAAAGTAAAGACCTAAAATAAATAAATAAAACAAATAATCCCAACATCACTAGTCAAGTCCTCAATGTTCCTGTTGCTTCTAGAAAGCCTAACCCCTAGATTAGGTTGATTCTCCCCATCATAGGCTCTCTGTACAAGCTTCCTCTCCTAATCCTTTACATGTGTTCCATCCCTTCCCCTTGCTACTCCTAGAACTTGTCAAGTTCCTGCCATAGAGTCTTGGAAGTGGCTGATCTCCCTGCATGGAGTGCACCTCTCCAATGGTTAACTTCCACACTTCTTTCAAACCTTTGCTTAGGGTGGCACCTGAGGCTCAAAGGAATAGGGCGCAGGCCCCATACACAAGAGGTAGCTGGCCCTGGCCAAAAACTGCCAAAAAAATAATAATAAACAAACAACACACAAAAAAACTTTGCTTAAACATCACCTCCTTTGTGAAGCCTATTCTGGACCTGAGTATCCAATTTCAAAGCATGTCTGAATCCCTTTCCCACCTACCCATATGCTCACTCCCACTCTCCTGATTTCCCCTACTCTGGTCTTTCCCCTACCTTAAAACTTGTCCCCTTTAATCACATAATATGCTTTCCTATTTATTATATATGTGTATTATATAGTATATTATTTCATAATTAGAGCCCCTTAAAATGTGACCTTCATGGTGCAAGACTTATTTTATTTGTTCTGTCATGTCGCTGTTATATCCCAAAGACTTATAATAAAAAGAATATTTCTGAAATGAATGAATTGCTTAAAGACCATGTAGGAGAAACACTTGGAAAGACAAAAGGATAGGAGCTCAGACTTCCAGGATCTGAGAAATATCTGTGAATTACAATATGAGTATAAAAAAGATCTCTGGAAGAAAATAGCTTGTGTAAATTTAAGGTAACAAATTAGAAGGTATTGCCAACTAATTACAGGAAAATTGAGCAAATCATCAGTCATTGCCAGGATCCCATTCACATTATCACGGTTAATTCTCACAAACTACAGGGAGGTGTTCTTATACCCATTTCACAGATGAGGAATTGGAAGTCATACAGGAAGCTACAGGAGTGCACATACCTACCTGTCACCCTCTCATTCACTCTCATCACCCTAGCACCCAGCAATATGTGAGAGTAGGTTAAAAAAAAAAAATTATACTTCTAGTAAACAGCAAAAGACAGCATTTGAACTCAGACCAGTTTATTTAAAATCCACGCTCTTTCTCAAGTAGAATGACCTTAAAAAAAAAAAAAAATCAATGCTTTTTTTCCACCACACCATCATTATTCTAACTAAAATTATAAAAAATATGTGGACAAAAAAAATATGTGGACCTACAAAAACACAACAGTTGGGCCAACCAGCCAACCATCTACCACAGTAATCTGTCAGGGCATCTCAAAATAATGCAGGGGACAGTTAGGAGTAAACTGACATTCCTAATTGGTGTTATTAGGTAGGGGTGAGGAGGAAGGGGAATAGATGCTTTGTCTCGGGGCATCCACTGAGAGGCAGATGTCACCAGGACGTGCTTTGCCTACTAGGAGGAACAAACTCAGCAGAGAGGGCTCCCAAGAAAGAGCAGGTGACACGTCAAGGAGGTCCCCAAGGACTGACCAGATGCTTGGTCCACAACAGAGGGTCTCCAAGAACAGAAAGACCCACCAGAAAGAGTCAGAGAAATCACAAAGTGGAGATATGATCAAAGCCTCAAAGCCTTTGGAGCATGTGCACAGTTGAAGTAACAGTGTCCTTAAATGACCTACCTTCATTAAGATAAAAATCACACCCACCAGCATCAGGACAGTTTACAAATACCATGACAACCTCTAAAAATTGCCTTACAAGGATAGAAAAGGGGCAGGTTCCCAATTCCAGGAATTCTCCACCCTTTTCCAAGAAAATTCATGAATATTCTACCACCTACTTAACATAAAATTAGGGATTCAGCATAAAAGGAGAAACCTGGTTAAACTCAGCCTCCCTGCCCCTCCAGGGGGCTGACCTGTTCCTCTCAGGAGTGGATGTGCTTTAATCAACTTTGGCCCTCCATCCCCTTGCACCTGCCTGCTCCACTCATTCACTCTGCTGACTCGGTACCAGTCAGTAACCATTCTTTACTACTGGGAACACAGGACCAGGGAGCACACGGACCTAACGGTGCAACTGCAATAATCAAGCAATAATTGTATTTCACATTATTTGTTTAAGATTGAGAAGTACAAGGCATAGTGAAAGGCATATTGAAAGGCATAGAGAAAATTACCTCAAAATGGATCGAGTTAAAAGTTTTACCTCCAAATCTTTAGTCTTCAGTCAATTCGAAAGTTATCCTCATAGAATTATTACCCGACAGTACAGTAGCAGTGAATTCCTGTTTTCCCTCAGCTGCTCCTTTGGCAGTGCCCTTCTGAGCAATGGCCTTTGAAATGCTAATTCACTGGCTCAACAACAGTCAACTGCTATTTAGCCTTAACCATTCCGTGGCTTCACACTGGGCTATCAGAGCAGTTGCAAGAGAAAACAGGGCTCCAGCAACCCAGCCAACTGGACTCCAAAGGAATGAATGAAACCAGGAGAGAGAGGGCGCTTCTCTCCTCAGCCCTGGGGCATGAGGGGCCACCTAAGGTCTTCAGACCTGGCGTGGTCAGAACCTACAAGGGATACTGAAAGATTAAATAAATAATTCATCATCCCAAATTCGCATTCACTGCAAGTCCCCACACACTCATGGTTAAAGTATTTTAAACTTGTCCTTCTGTTCTATATTTAATGTGAGATACCAGGTAGTGGAATCTGTTCTCTAATCCGCTTTCTACACCCCAAATCAGCCCCAATATTTGCTGCTCCTGCTTTCTTACATTTCCTTCTATTGTTAGCCACAGGGCTGGGAGCTGCTGGTATTTGGGGGAATTTTATCCATTTGAATTCTATACATTTCTAGAAGCCCTATACAAAGACTGAAAACGTGGTCCAAGATGAGATCCATTCCAAAGATGATTTCCTTGGCCTAGGTATTATTGTTACTTAGTGATTTTTAATTCAAGCCAATATGTCAAAATTAGGGATGAGTCTCACATACAAATCTGGATGTTAACGTTCTCTAGGAAAATAGGAACATCCTGAGTGTGCATTTCCAAACGGCAAGAGCAGGCTAAGTGGTTGTTTCCCTCGTGAGATCCAGCACAAACGAACTGGCCTGCTTCAACAATGCAATTCACTTGACTGGTCACTCTGGGCATCTAGGTTGGCCTCCCCTGACTGTGGTCAAGGCCCAGAATTGGGACGCAGGAGGAGGAGGAGGCAGAATCTGAGATGAGTAAATACATTTGCCCTAAGTATGAGAAATAAAAATTTTAGACAAATACATCCAAAAGAAACATATGACAACTATGGCGATTGCGGGGGAGACATGCAACTACATTAATGTGTACTTGGTGTGTTGGGAGAGGAGAATGGTAAAAGAGAAATACACAAAGTGTACACTCTCTGAGCTACCTCTCACCCTCTCTGGTTGGCCCTTCTGCAATTCCTCTAGTTCTTTAAGCTCAACCCATTATAAGATCTTGCAGATTCCATCTCCTGAGTAATTTGTGTATGTCCCTTCTTTATCCTATAACCACAGTCACAGTTCATACTCTCAGGACCCTTATTCTATTTGATTTCACTGCAGTCTCCTAACTGGTCCATCCTATGCAGAGTGTCCACTTTTTTTTATTTTTCCCTCTGCTGCACATTGGAAGAATTAAGTTGTCTTGGGCCATACATTAAACAAAAACAACTAAGGAAAGCTTATAAGTAAAAAATAAAAAGGTCCATGCACGCTTTCCTTGATGTCTTTATTATCTGACACCACAGATAAGCAAAAACTCCTCACCAAATCAGCATGTGATCCACAGGCCACAGATTGGACACTCCTGATCCAAAGCATCTCCACACAACTGTCACTGACCCACTAAAGATACAGTTGGGCCCACATCGCTTCCCAGGTTAAAACTTTTCATTGGCTTCCCTTACTAAGGTTGTAATGCTGTGCTGCGTTTGAGAATGAACTGGGGGGCATCTTAAAAACTGCATACGTTTGGTCCTTACCTTCACATATTTGTGTTGGTTGGTCGATGTGGGGCTTAGATGTCTGTATTTTATCCCCAAGTCATTCCTTGTAAAATCAGGTTGAGAATCACAATGTACCGGGGAAGTCCCAAGCTGCTTAGTTTTGCCTTAACGCCCTCCACAACTGCTGTCTCCTCCACACCTATTAACATTCCCTCTAAATTCCAAGAAGGACATGCTCCTGGCAACGTCTCCTCCCTCATTTCATTCCCAGTGTTGTCATTACCTTTTTATTGCCTCCACTACTAATCTGTCTAAGCTCCATCTTCCCTATACTGAAGATGCCTGGGAGGTAGTAAAGTGTTCCATAAAGTGGATAAAGACAGCTGACAAGAATAAAGATAAAGATAAAAAGAGGAGGTGGGATTTAGAATGGCAAGCAGCGAAGTGAGAAAGGAGGAAGAGGAAAATTCTTGTAAAACTGGAAAACCAGAAAGCACTTTTGAGCTAAAAACATGTTGGTGATCACAATTTGTGAACGCTTCCTTTATAAAGGCTGCAAAGAAGAATCTAGAGGCCCGGGTAAATACACCAAAGGAAGTGAGCCAATTTAGTCCCTGCCCAACAGTGGTGTCAGATTCATCTGTTAAACCGCAAACACTCCAGAGAAAATAGATCCCAAAATACAAGCGATTGTTTCATTATAATTGTAATACCCCTCCTGTTTCCATCACCCGCTCCCATTCAGAACAATTAAAATGGAAAAAGAATTATGTGTTTTTCAGTTGCTAAATAATCTTTTTATTTCCCTTTGCTGATGCAGTTTTGATTATTTCAGAAACAGTAGCTCTCCACTGTGGTTTCAGCTGCTTACTTTAAATGATTCACACTGTGGGCCTCTCACTCTTTCCCTGGAGATTTTACTCAATAGTTGAATATATTTATCCATTCGTCATTTTCCTTCATATTAAGCCAAGATTTCTGTTTAATCTAATTAGTCTTCCTTCTTCACACAATTCTAAACAACCTCCGTCCTTACAAGAATATAGTTAAGTTCTGCCCTTTATATATTTGCAGAAACATGTGCCTTCCGCTAGCTGCCAGGAGAAACTGACAAGAGATATTCTTTAAGTTTTCCCAAGTGAGTCAGAGATTCCTATTCCAATTGCAAACCTCCTCCTCCCCACCCTCCACAAAAGCTTTTCCATTTGCTGACATGATGGAACAGAAGTGTTATTTCTGAGCACTTGCTGCTGGATCAATGGTGTCTTCTCGTTAAGAGTTTGCTTTTGATTTATAAGCACTGAAATGGGACGCGGTACGCCTATACAGAGGCACCGATGATGAGATCTAATTCACTAGGACTTTTGTGCTTTTACGAAACCAATATCAGGCTTCGATACTCATGATTACAAACTGTTTCTGTACAGATCCTTCCCAACATTCTCAGCAAATGAAACACTTGCCCGTACTTTCCCCTTCTTTTTATTTAAGATGTTCGTAGCTCCAAATGTCAGGCACACAGTGCAACAAAAACTATTCCCCAGCTGATTAATTATTCATTTTTCAGAAGCTGTTAATGTAAAGTGGCACTAACAATTGAATACTTGAAGCACCCCCAGAAGACAGAAAGAGCGGTAACATGCAAAGCTTTTTCTGCATAAATTTTAAAGGTTAAGAGCTATTAAACATCTTTGTCAAGAGATGTGATCCTTGAACTTATTTTTTCTAATGAATCTGCTTTACTAACAAAGCAAAGTGATAAAAGAGGGTAGACAAACTCATCTCCTTCCTTTAACTAATTTCACCAGGTGAAAACAAGGGCTTCCATGGGTATTGTCTGAGGCTGCTTTCTCGCTATAGAGGCAGAGTTGAATAGTTGCGACAGACCATGTAGGCCATAAATCCCCAAATATTTATCAAATAGCCCTTTCAGAAAACATCTGCTGAACTCTTTCATAAAAACTGCAAAATATGTAAGTTTTTCAGAATATTCACTCTGCTTTAACTGATACATGAGGTCAGATCATTAAGTATGAGAACTCTAATAACAGGATATTCACCCTAAGTAGGGCTACAACTGATATATGAGGTCAGACAATTAAGTCTGAGAACTCATTCTAGAAAAAGTGCTACTTACCTCATGGCTGAATATCACTGTGGTCACTTTTGAAGTACTCTCCTTTGGAAGAGATGTGCTTAATTCTCCCTTCAAAGCAACTTTGGAACTCTGTTTCTGGAATGGCCATCAGAGCTGTCATCATCCTAAGTGTGACAATGAAGTTTGTGAACCCATCCTAGAAAATGTGCTTTGAGGGGTGAGCTAGGGCTGGCCTTGGTGCATGGCTTCCCAAGGGAAACACTTCAAAGGTGATCACAATGATGTTCGGTAATGAAATATGCAGCACTTTTTCTAGGAAAAGTTGATGAACTTAGCTGTCTGACTTTGTGTATCAGGTGCTCATTTACTCTAAAAAGGACCTGCATTTAAACACAGGTTATGTAGAACATCTTCATTACAGCTCCAAAGGAGAGAGAAGGTTAAAACAATTGTAGGTCTAACTTTGCTCCTCGAGCTGGAGCTGGTAGGTGCTTCATTTTGATGATAATGATCACGACGTATTTTTAGTTATTTTTGCCTGTGTTACAGCCCCCCTAAAAAGGCGCTGAAGGTAAGATGTCTTTGTATGTGATTGTGCCTTCCAGGCTTCAGCTAGAACAGTGGTTCTCAACCTTCCTAATGCTATGACCCTTTAATACAGTTCCTCATGTTGTGGTGACCCTCAGCCATAAAATTATTGTTGTTACTACTTCATAACTGTAATTTTACTACTGTTATGAATCGTAATGTAAATATCTGATATGCAGGATGGTCTTAGGCGACCCCTGTGAAAGGGTCATTCGACCCCCAAAGGGGTCGCGACCCACAGGTTGAGAACCACTGAGCTAGGTTCTAATCTTCATTGCACCTGAGCTTATGTATGTGGTTTAGTTATCAGGAGGAGGCTGGACTCTGGCTGGGATGCCAAGGTGGCTTTGCTTCAAAACCTGGCTCATTGGGCCAGGTGTGGTGGCTTACGTGTATCATCCCAGCACTTGGGAGGCTGAGGCAGTTGGATTGCCTGAGCTCACAGGTTCAAGACTAGCCTGAGCCAGAGTGAGACCCCCATCTCTAAAAAATAGCCAGGCGTTGTGGCAGACTCCTATAGTCCCAGCTACTAAGGAGGCTGAGCAAGAGAATCTCTTGAACCCAAGAGTTTAAGGTTGCTATGAGCTAAGACCCCACAGCACTCTACCAAGTGTGACCAAGTGAGACCCTGTCTCAACAAAAAACAAAAAAACCTGGCTCATAACCTGTGATAGCTGCACCAGGTGTGGGTTGGCTGGGCAATTCTCTCTCTCCATGGAGTTCTTTCCTTATGGTAGCTGGACACCTTGCTATAATGACTCAAGATGCCAGAGGGCAAAATTAGAAGTTTCCAGACTCCTGAAGTGCGAGGCCCAGAGCTGATAGAGCATCACTCTGGACCATTCTATTATTGGACAAAGCAGGCCTAGGGACCAGTTCACATTCAAGGGGAGGGAAAGCTGCACCTCAATGAGAGGAATGAAAACTATTTCGACCATGATTCCCAATGAACTACATCCTGACAATAAGAATAATGACATCACGGCTGCAATGGTATAATCTTGAAAGGAGACCTTACTGCCGACGACGTAGAATCAAATCAACAGATAAAAGCAACAAGGAAAGCTAATAAAAAAATGATGATCATTTTACAATAAAACACTAGCTACACAGGACTTAAAATCATCTAAATTGATAGATTTTTAAAATTTGAAATTAGGCAGAAACCATTCTAAAAGTCATCCAAAGCTTTTCAATTCTTGCACAGTGCATAAGTTGTGAATGTCATGCAGCCTTTCTTCCATGAGTCCAAGTCCTCGTGACCGTTAGTGAAGGCCCTGATGACCCTCATGCCCAGGGCACCACTTCAGCCCTCTGAATAGCTCTGGCTGCTATTCACAGTGAGCTCTTAAGCCTGCTCTTTTTAGCTATTCTGACTCTTCCTTGGACAAGGACTAAAGAGAGCAGAAATTCTAGGTTCTTCCCCAGCACCTACTTACCTTTTTGCTCTAGGCAGATCACCTGGTCTTACCCCTGGTTTCTTTTATCTGAGAAGTAGGGATGATGAAAGGTATACTGCCTACTCAAAGTCTCCAGAACAAAGGAGATTCAGGAGATAAAGTGTTTAAGTAATTATTCAAGGGAAAGTAATCCACAAGCATTGTTATAAGATAAAATTGATTTATTGTTAAAATAAAATAACATATGAATGAATTAAATTTATATTCTATAAGATATAATTATAAGAATGGCTAACATTTATTTTATTGCTTACTATGTTCAAGGCAGAGTCCTAAGCACCTTACATTAATTAACTCATTTTAATCTTCACAGCAACCCTGTAATACTCCAGACAGCAAAACTTGAAGAAATAAGGCAATTTGTCTCTAAACAGGACTCTGATTTATATTTCTCAATTTGCCCAACTGATTTTAAGAGCTTGTGAAAGATCTATCATACTTCCATTACAATTTCACCCTTCTAAACCCCATAGAACTTAGAAGGGCAGAATTTACCTCTCCTAACCTCTGCCCCAACATTGTGTTCCAAAGCTTTTGTTAAGTAACATCCATGGTTCTCCACTAGCGATGATTTTGCACCCAGGAGACAATCAGCAATGTCTGGGGATAATTTGGTTTTCATGATTAGTAAGTAGGGTGCTGCAGGGGAGAAGCCAGGGTGCTGCTACTTATCACAATACTTGGAACAGCCCCACACGACATAGAATTATATAGCCCTAAATGCCAAGCGAGGCCATTTTTAGAAACCATGGGCTACCATGGTGACACAAACATGTCAGGGAGAGAGTTCACTATAGGAGTCCAGCACATAAGTTATAATATAAGTCTGCAATATGGTTGGGCTTTTTTAAATTATTTTTTTTGTTGTTGTCGCTGCTGTAAGATACACAAGGGCTGTGCTGAAAGTATCTGACCATCTAATATGAAAAATAGAGACATACATGGCCAGATGTTTTCTGGACAGTCATATACTGCTAAATTCCTGCATCTGAAAATCATTTCAAGAGGTGAAAATGCCAGGTAGCTGATTTCACCTACATTAGGGGTATACGTGTCTATATAAATACACACACACACACACACACACACACACACACACATATATATATATATACACACACATATATTGGGATGAAAACTGAGCCTCACAGAAATTCACATTCAGGATCTCATTTAAACCTCACAGGAACCTGCGACAGCTATCAACATTCCCAACTGGTCAGAACAATCGAGAAAACTGCTCCTGGTAAGCAGAAGAACCAGCATTTAAGCTTAATTTGATTGCTAACATCATGTACTATTTTAGAGAAACATTTAAGTTATGGTTTAATAATCGTTTTATATGTTATCTTGCATTCCCATTGGGCTTAAAACTAAATCCAAAAATGTTAAATCACATCCATAATAAAAGCTTTTGTTTTTCCTTAAAGGGAAGAGGTTTACCAGGAAAGGTTTTATTAAAAAGCTTTCATCTACATAGGGAATACAACCCTGAGATCACTTAGGAATTCTATTCCTTTAATTTTGACTAAATGGAAGCATACAGAGAAAATATCTATTAAAGTTCCTTTCTTCCCCCACAATTCAATGTTGGCCGTCACCCTCCAATTACAGCCTTGCTTTATCAACGTACCTGCCTTAGCTCTCTCCAGCTATGGATATTGATGAAGGGAAGTACAGTCTTAATTATAGGTTTCCCATATAAAACTGTCATCTGCTTTAAAAGAAAAACAAAACTGGCCAGAGATGAAAAGCTAAAAGCAGGCATTTGTGTTTGTGCTAATGGAAGGCATTTAGTGTTCCAAGTCCATATTGGCTGGTACAAAGGAAAATTCAGTTGTTTAGACAATGAGTTATAACTTAATCAGGAGGTGTACCAAACCTTCAATGTAGTGTCTGTGATTTAAAAAAAAAAAAATGTTATTTATTTTGCTCTAGTGGAGACAGTAGTACCCAACTCAAGTTCATGAACACATATCCCAAGAACATATCTATTTCCCTACATGTTTGCCTAATACCTGGCTATCCAGCTATCCAAACTCCTTACAAGACCACCACGGCCTGGTGTTCTGACCCCTCCTCCTATCTCCCTGTCTCTCCTCTCTTGCCGTGCTTCAAAGTCTCTGACCCACCTGCCTGGGTGCTTCAGACTCCACTGGTTCCTGGCTGCCTCTTCCCCATCATTCGCTCAGCATTGTGTCTCCCTCAGCAACTGTGCTTGCAGTGAAATGCCGGAGTGTCCTTTCTCCTTTCCTAACCCTCTCCCATACTCTCCTATCACACAGCCCTGTTCCACAGTCTTTGTAGCACTGACCACTCTCTGAAGTCATGTTTTTCATTCACTTCTTGCCCGTAACCAGGCCTGAGCCTCTCTTCCTTCTACCATGCCCCAACTAGAACACAAATTCTGTTAATAACAGGAACCTGGATCTGGCTTGTCAGGGACACACAGGAGGCATTTACTAAAACAAATACTATGTTATTACTTTCAAGAGTTGTGATTTAAATTTGTTTTTTAATAGATAAATATAGATATTTAAAAGGTAGATACACATATTAGAGGTGTTTTCTTTATATTAACCTGAATGACTTTTTAGTGATAAACAATACCACTTTTATTTCTCTCTTTCCTTTATATGCATCTTAAACATTTATTTAAGGACTCTGAAAACTGTCACTTAGAAAAAAAATTCATTTAACATGCACAAAAGGAAAGCTCAGAAAGCAAAAACTACTGGAACATATTTAGCTTAGTAGATTTGTTATACTTTCTGTACTTTTTGCTCAAATGAATGTATTAAGTGACTTTTCTTAAACTGAAGGTATAAGTACTGAGTATATTTTAATGTCAGATTTAATGCCTACAGTCATTGGAAGTGACTGCCACAGTACCATGGTGTTATTTTTGCAAAACCTATATACAAGGGAGTGAATTTAAATACTTTTGTCAGAGAACAAACTAAACTGAAATATTTTTTATCGTAAGGAATTGAACTTCATTCACAATTTTAAACTGATTCTAAATGCTACAATATTAAGAGATATTAACAAAAAGACAATTGTAAATAAAACTTCCTGAACTTGACAATCAAGAAGGGAAATTATGAGAATGTATTTAGATATATTTTAGGAGAATAAAAATAATGCTATGTTAAAAACAAGAGGTTACTTGGAAGGTATTGAATACACCGTAAAGTCCCTTTTCAGCCTGGTTTTCTCTTTTGCTCCAAATAACAATGTGTTGGTAGTTCAAGTTTTAAGAGAATGAATCTTCACAAAAGTTAACTGGCCTCCTTTTTTGCAGGTGTCAGGCAATGTAGTCTTCTTAACTTCCTCCTGATCCCCTGACATAACTTCTATGCAGGCTCTTAACAGATCTCAAGGCCACTCTAGCTCACCTCCCTCCAGAGCATTTTTCCACCATAGCCCCACTGATTTTTTAGAAATGTCTATCTCTTCCTATCACAGCTTAAAAGTAAGACAATGATTTATGCAATTCATAGAATAAAAAAACGGGATCTTGAACAATGTCCATGAAGCCTGGCTTCCACGTACCACTTCAGCCTGTTCAAAGATTCTCTCTTTCTCACTGTTTAGGATCCAGCCACATCTATTCTTTCAGTTCCCAGAATACACCAGATTATCCCTGTCTCAGAGTATAAGAGTATGCTCTAAGACCTTTATCCCTAAAAGCTCTAAGACCTTTATCCCTAAAAGCTCTTCTCATCAGGTATAGCTAACTCTTAGTATCCATCAGACAAAACCTCAAAAATCATTCCTTTAGAGCTTTGCATGATATCAAATTTAATACACAATACACCTTAAAAAAATGAGTGTATATAAAAACTGGTAAAACCAACACAACTTCTACAGCTTAGTTGATAGTACTGTGTGTTAATGTTGGATTCCTCATTTCGATAACATGCTATGATTATGTAATTTATTATTATGGTGGAAAACGGGATGAAAAGTACCTAAGAAATTCCTGTACAATTTCCGTAACTTCTTTTAAGAATAAAATTATTTCAAAATAGAGAAAAAAAGAAAACCATTCCCTCAGGAAAGCTTTTTATTACTCTTTAGAACAGATGAGGCACTTAGTGGCCTATTTTCTTCCCTTATAACACTTGTGACAGTAAGAAATATAAAATTTTAAAATTAATGTCAAATATTTGTCCATCCCACTCAAGTTTAAGCTTTTTAGAGGCAAGGATCATATCTTTTTTTCTCATCATTTCATCCCCAATAGTTAAATCAACACTTGACAGAGGAAATGTATGCATTAAACATGTTTTAAAAGGATTATGAAATACATAAATGAGGTAATCAGTCAATGTCCTTTGAAAGTGGAATCACAAATATACATAAAGATACATAAGGTATTTGCATTTTTAAAAGAGTCTGTTCAAATTATGAAGTTAATGGAATAACACAGGCCAACAGAGATGTAAACATATATGCTTCTAATTTGGAAAAGATGAAGACTAAGAAGGGAAAAAAATGCACAGTAACAGCTAACATTTAGTGACTAACTATTTAATCCTATTATTCAAAACTCTTTACAAGCAATTATTTACTTAATCCTATGGTAACTATATCAAAAATGTGCTATTTTTAATCTTCATTTCACAGATGAGAGAGACACAGAGATGTGTAACTTGCCCATGGTCCGAGGAATTACATAGGCATGGCAGATGCAGGAAGTGAACACCAACACTACGCTCCTGAGGTCATGTTCTTAATGACTACTTCCTGCCTGGAGAGGAAGTCTGAGAAGATGGCTTACAAGCATCCTAAAACAAGAGCTCTGCTTTCTGAAGACAGACTACAAGCTGGTGTGTGATCACACTTTTAACAAATCGTTGTATTCGCAGTGCTTTACACCAAGCTTTTCACACCACAGGTACACAGATGCATACAACAGTTTGGTGAAGCAGACGAAGCAGAAAAGAAACCACAAAATCATCTGTCAGTGAATTAGTTCTAATGTGGCTTTTCCATCCAATCACCAGAACTTTATTCTTTGACTCGTTATTTACATTTGTACCATGGAAACAAATCCACGTGGGCAGGAAGAGGTGGAGCTTGCAAGCAAATCAAGGTTGTTTTAAAGGAGTCAAGTAAATAGTAGCTGAATGGGGCAAATTAAAGAAGTCAAGAATGTGAAGGGGAATTAGGAAGTCATAGAACAGTGAAATCAAATACCACTGACTATTACAAATAGTAAGAACTAATTTAAATGTTTTAGAGAATGCTCCATCCTTCAAGCTTAGGGCTTCATTACAAACGGAGATCAGAGATGACAAATATGTTTTGGAATCAAAAACAAAAGCAAGTCCTACTACATTCAATAAAATGCTTTGAAGTATACAAATGTGTTGATTTTGTGACATATTCTTAACCTTACTAGGTAGCAACAGCTCTACTGGGAGCAATTAATTCAGAAAGCCACAGAAAGTCCACAATGGGGCTAAATGATCAGCAAAACAGCTAGAATATTTTCCTTGCTGCAGATAGCTAGGCCTTGCTAATTTAGCTACTTTAAAGTGAGGGGAGGAAGAAGGAGGAAAAAGCAAGGTTTTTACTTTGCCACACCTTTGTCAATTCAGAGAACAGGAAAACAACAAAGGCATTGATAAACCTGGAGAAGGAACAGGCTTATCTCTGCTCTCCAACCTGAGCACATCATATTCAAACTGACCTGAAGAAACCAACATCTGTTACTTTCAGGCTGCCTACACCAAAGGGACTCCAACCAAAAGACTGGGAAAGCAGTAATTTACTTAAAAAAATAGTTTTATTAAAATATACTTCACATACCATACAGCACACCTAAATTCAATGTTGTTTGGTATGTTTCCACTGAACCAGTACCAGAAACTATAATGAAAACTCAAACAAAAACATTCACCCCAGGATTATACTAACATAATCTAAATTCATCTTTAATTTGCAAGCATGTTACTGCTGAATTCATCTCAGTCTGGCCACCAAGACATCAGAACTCACCTCCGTCAGACTACCACCTCAACCAGGTTTGACCACAGTCAGACCACCACCTAAACAGGATTGACCGCAGTCAGACCACAACCTAAACCAGAACTGACCTCAGTAAGACCACCACCTAAACCAGGATAGACCTCAGTCAGATCACCACCTAAAGCAGGATTGACCTTAGTCAGACCAACACCTCAACAAGGATGTACCTCAGTCAGATCACCACCTCAACCAGGATAGACCCCAGTCAGACCACAACCTAAACCAGGATGGATTTCAGTCAGACCACCACCTAAATCAGAACTGACCTTACTCAGACCACCACCTCAACCAGGATGAACATCAGTCAGACTACCACCCTAAACTAGGATAGACCTCAGACCATCAACTCAACCAGGATTAACCTCAGTCAGAACACTACCTTAGCCAGGATGGACCTTAGTCAGACTACCACCTAAAATAGGATGGGCCTCAGTCAGACCACCACCTCAACCAGGATTGACAACAGTCAGACCACTATCTCAACTAGGATGGTCCTCAGTCAGACCACCACCTAAAATAGGATAGACCTTAGTCAGACCAACACCTCAACCACAATGTACCTCAGACCACCTGACTAAGGTATAGGATTGACCTTAGTCAGCCCACCACCTCAACCAGGATGGACCTCAGTCTGATCACCACCTAAACCATGATGGACCTCAGTCAGACCACCATCTAAAGCAGGATTGATCTTACTCAGACCAACACCTAACAAAAACTACCCCAGTCAGACCACTACCTAACTGAAAACGAACCTAGTGAGAATAAGATGGAGTCAGGCTAGGGCAAACATGATACATCTGGTCTGGTCAGTTTAGGTCCTGTCTGATATTCACCCTCATCTCCCATTCTTACTGTTTTATAAATTTAACTCTAACCCTAAAGATGTCTATTTTGAGTAATTCAGGTGAATTGATTTAGGAAATTATTATTCTTTTTTTTTTTTTTTAAGAGACAGAGTCTCACTTTATCACCCTCTGTAGAGTGCTGGGGCATCATAGATCACAGCAATCTCCAACTCCTGGGCTTAGGCAATTCTCTTGCCTCAGCCTCCTGAGTAGCTGGGACAACAGGTGCCCACCACAATGTCTGGCTATTTTTTGTTGCAGTTTGGCCGGGGCTGGGTTTGAACCCACCACCCTTGGTATGTGGGGCCAGCACCCTACCCACTGAGCCACAGGCACTGCCTCACTTTTGAATTGGAATGTTGTAATAGATCACTGAGGCATATTGATTATTTATAATAGAGGTTTGTGTGGTCTTTCCTTTGAACTTTAATGTATAAAACTGTAATTCTGGAAATGGAAGAACACAACAGTCTTAAAGAGGCTACTCTCACTGTTCTCTAGAATACTAGCATTCTGAAAAACAAAGTTTGGTGGACCTATTCCTGTCTCTGAATATTGGCTGACAGTGACAGGCGGCCAGACCCTCTTTATCCAGTAACATAACCAGAACTGACCCCAGTCAGACCACCACCTAACCTGAAAATGACCTCAGTCAGACCACCCCCTAAACCAATGTTGACCCTAATCAGACCACCACCTCACCAGAACTGATCTGTCAGACCACCACCTCACCAGAACTGACCTGTCAGATCACCACCTCACCAGAACTGACCTGTCAGATCACCACCTCACCAGAACGGACCTGTCAGACCACCACCTCACCAGAACTGATTCAGTCAGACCACCACATAGACCAGGATTGACCCCAGTCAGACCACCACCTAACCATAATTGACCTTAGTCAGACTACTACCTACCCAGAATGGACCTTAGTCAAACAACTGCCTAAACCAACATGGACCTCAGTCAGACCACCACCCAAAGCAGCTGGTTTGCCCAGCTTGAGGTAGAGCCACTCATGGTACTTAAGAGATGTCCCGCTCTCCTCTTCCCTAAGATGACAAGCACCATCTCTATTGTGTATATGTGCATTCAAGAACCAATCAGGAAACTCATCTGCAGCATTTAAGACACAGGAATGAAAAGAAGTAAGATACACACAACTAGCCTGTCAAGACAACAGTGGGGATATGTAAGGCATTTTAAATTAGCAATGGCAAAGACTATCATTTTCTCCTTAAGGGATAGTATTATGATTTTTCAAAATCCTTGAGCACCAAGCCTCACAAGAGCTCTCCTACTTAATGCAAGGTCACACCTAGTAGTTTGCTATGATATTCCACACAGCAGATGGAACACTGACTCCTGGGCCTCTGGAGTTAATCATTTCAAAAGAGTGAGAGGTGGACATATTAATAATAGTAACTAGAGTAGCTTCTTTCCCTTCCCCATCCCCAAATAGTCTACTGATTCAAAGGAGACCAAACAACTTTTTAACTATTACTTTAGAGTTTTCATGTAGCTCTGATAAACTACTACTAATTTTGAAACATAACTCTTTAATCTCTTAGATCAATACAAATAAGGTTAGATATAGATATGCTAACGAAGGCAGGGGGACACAAACCAGTGACCCAAGTAACAGAAGCCTAGAAAATATTATCTTTATATGATGGTGAAGAAATCAGACTTTTCCTTGGTTCTCCCTATATCTTTATTTTTTTCTTTTCATTTAAAGGAAAGATACTAACACAATTGGATGAATGATAATCCTGGATCCTATTTTACCACCTGTTCTTTAAACATTTTTAGTGACTAAGTTTGTATCTCCAATTCCACCGTGTGCTTTCATGAACCACAAACACTGTCCAGTAGATTCCTAATGAACGTCCCTTCTTCCTTGAAAATGGCCCTTTAAAAATGTGACTGCATTTGTCTCTTTTGTTGGGAACTTTCAGTATATACTATTCAATGGTGTCAAATGAATCTATGAAAGGGAAAATAAATTGCATCAAGGCTGAGCAGACAAGGACAAAGCTAATCAAAATTGATTTGGCAAAATAGAAGCCTGTTCCTTCTTAAGCTGCAATGGAAAGGGTGCAAGGAAAAGGATTCTTTTTCAAGTGACATTTGGGATTGAAAACTAAGTATACAGCATGGTAAGGATCTTACTTTAACAAATTGCTAACATGGGCCCTTGTGATTTCTTTGGTGAGACTACACAGTGGGAATAAGAAGTGTATGAAGGAGAAAGAAAAGAAGTGGAGAGAAAGAACTGACCCCAGTCAGACCGCCACCTGACGGTCATCTTCAGCATAGACTGTTTTATACCAAATAATTTTAAGAGTCCTTGTTTCTAAATACTTGACATCCGTCTGCCACTTTCCAACACAGAATTAAGTAACTGTGTGTCTGCTCAACAGAACTTATCTGGAAGGTTACCCTGATGGATATACACTAACTTGTATACTTGTATATCCATGGAACTTCTCCCCCTCCCCCTTATCTACTAACTATAAGAAAATCTCTAGCTGCAATCTGACATGAAAGTGGGTTCTCAGGGTCTTAATATACTTTGCCAAAAAATTACAGTGAAACAACTTACTTTTGCATTCTAGCCAAAACAGAAATAATAAAACCATATGCTCAATTTCTCTTCAATACACTACATTTAGATTTCTACAGTACTTTAAAATAAGCTTTGACATAAATGGCTTTAAAATAACAAGAGCATCTTACATTTGGGATTTTTTCCCAGTTAATTATTTGCTGGCATTACACTGGAAATTCCTTGGCTTCACCTTTAATTGACACTCCCAAGTGCTAATTGGGAGACGGTATACATTATTAGCCAGAGAATGTTGTACTTAAAACATGCATGCTCCATATGTATCTTATTACTGTATTAACATAATTCCTTTCACTCCTAAAAAGACTGCTTTAGAAAATAGAGCCCCTATTTAAACGAAGCAATTGGTTGCTCAGGAGGGAATTCTTGTCAAAATGCAATTAATAGAAGGGGCCAAGATGACACCAGATCCTTGTCTTCCAAACATCCTTAACATGAATCAAATTTAATCTCACTGAAATAGTCAGTGGAGGGAAAAGTTAACGACTGCCTATGTTACACAGTATAATTGTACCTGGGGACACCCATGGGCAACTCACATATGAACTAACCCCCCACCAAGGAAGCAGACACTTCAGTGAGTCTGAGCCAGAGACACATTTTTCCCAGCATTTTTCTCCCCAAAAGCCACCAGACAGATGAGAAAACAAACACAAAGGTAGACCTAATGATTTCCCAGTTACAAAGGAGATATGATCATCTCATTAATTGGTGAGCTAATTGACCACAATCGCAGTTTCATAAATTGCATCCAAAAATCTAAACTTTTGGTGTCTGTAACTCCACAGAATTCTCACACTTCCAGATCCTTCATCCAGCCACAAAGTTGTCAGTTCTGCTTGATTTGTTTGAATACTGTACTTGACGACAGCTGTCGGAAACAGTACCTTAGAACAGCTGCTCTGACAGCTACAAGGGGCTTGGAAGTTTAATTGGGCTCAATGTGACATTGTGCATTTTTCTAAACATAGAAATATCCACGAAACTAAAGAAATTTCGAATGGATCTAAACCATGTTTATTTATTGACACCACCAACTGGTTAACCTCAGTTTCAGTTGTATCCGTGTTCTCATAATATCTTTGCCACCAGGCTGGTGAGAGGTATAAAAAAATAAAAATAAACAGTAGGAGCCGTTAGAGGCCCAAGAAAAGGGGCATTAAGAGGGAGAGGAAATGGTGAGGAAGTCGCGTCAATAATCTCTCTCAAAGGCTGGCTGGTAGCCAAGGAGGATCCCACAGTGTCTCAGGATTTACTTCCGAAGGAAATGTATTCAGCGGCCTGAGCCTGGTGCCAACTGCAAACAAAACCACTCATTACGGTCATGGCCCCCCAGAGAAGGGGAGAAAGGCTTACTCTCAGCATCTGTGCGGAGGAGGAAAGCCAGGAGCAGCAGCAGCGGCCTGGCGACGAGCACCATCCTGCAGCTTGGCAGCAGCACGTGCGAACAGCTTGGAAGCACTGCCTCTGACGTTGCAGCGAGGCTGTCCGGGCTGGACTCTCCACGGGAACACTCTCAGAGCCTGCAAGGGGAGGGGAAGAGACAAGGAAAGACGCTTAGTTCTATCACTCGCTTTCCCCTGTTCCATCACAGTCACCACAAGAGACACAATGCATTGACCCATTGTAAATTCACCATAAATTGCAACTGAAAGAAATTAACTCGGTTTGCAAAATGAAGGCACCCTAGAATATCTGGGTTTGTGAAATGTGGGAGCACTCGCACTTCCATTTCCAGACCATGCCATATGCCAACCACCCCACTTCCACTCTCTGCTAGGCCACCTTTTGGGCGAAGCACTCTGAGATGGAGCTGTCACTTCTTATGAAACATTACATGAATACATCAATGGAAAAAAGGCACACCAGTGCTATAAGACAGATTTAAGAGAAGTTCCTGCATGCAAGATAAAAGTCTATTACTGACAGAATAATGGAAGCTGCTTTCTTGGCATCAGATGGAATGACAGGACTAATTCAACTTCTCCAGCTAAATGGTAGAGGTTAGAATTTTTTACAGTAGCATATTTGGCTTCTTCCCTGAAGACACATCAACACTCAAGTCTAGTTTGGCTTCAATAAGTCAAAACAACAGTTAGCATGTGCTGCTTTGATTTAACGGGACTTTTATAGGCCTCCTGGGCAAGGACTTAATTTCTCAATCTTCTCTGTAAAATGCAGAAGCCACGAAGTATTTTTAGAAAGCCTACTGTGTGCAAGACATCAAAGAGTGGCACAGTGCAAGGTGTCTCAGGTACAAAGATCAGTCAGATTCTGTTTATTTTATTATTATTATTTTTGAGTTTCCAGATTAGGAGAAAAAATAAGACAGGTATACCAAGTGATATGCACCAGGAAGGAAAACCAAATAATGTCATAAAAGGAAGGATAAAGAATGGTTACGTGGAAAAAGCAATCTCTCCCACTGGGCCTGGGACATAAGCAGGATTTTCATAAGATGAAGGGAAGGTACTCTAAGAAATCCATGAGAAGGCAAGGCAGCGGGAAAGGAACTTTGTGGAAGAGGAGTTGCCTGGTGTGGGGGGGCAAGGCTTCCCCAAGGTCATGTCAGAATGCACCAGACCCCCGAAGGCTTGTTAAAACTGATAGCTGGGCACCATCTTGGGGTTCATGGTTCAGTAGCTCTGCGCACGAGGAGCATTGCCCAACAGAGACTACCTTTTGAGAGCCATTGGGTTGGAGTGACATCTCTATTAGGAAGCCCAAAGATCAGGGAAAAGAAAATGATTCAGGCTTAATATTAAAAGGAAAAAAAAAAAAAAAAAATAGGTCACAAAGTGCCTTGGCTGGCAATCTAAGTCAAATGGGTTTTATTCAGCAAACTAAACAAACAAGCTATTTAATGTTTTGGAAAGAGGAACAACATGGAACTAGGCTTGGAAAACGTAACTGACATCTGAATGATTTAGAGAATGCTAATAGGACAGAGAATGAACTGCAGGGAGAAGTAATATAAGACTTAAGAGTGACGGTGGTCCTGGTGGGAAAGAGGGAAACAACGATCAGGCAGGCTCTAAGCAATAATCTGGAGTATGATTCTTCAGGTGATACATAATTTTTCCAATAGAACCTTTAATAAATCTAGCACAGCCTCTTTCTTATACAGAGTACTCTTAATAAAGTAAGACAGCACATCACCTACTTTTGCCTCCACTATCACTGCAAGAAAAACTTGAGAATGACTATCAGAATTCACCTGCAAAATGAAACCGCATACCTTTATTTATTTATTGGAATCTTTGAAACACATACAAATTTCTTAATAGGTAATACTAGTGATACCCAGAAATACCCTAATCCACTAAAATAACTTGTATTTTTAAAAGAATTGTAAGGCAGATACTCCAGGGTTTCTTTTCTGAAACTGAGCTTCAGAGCAGAACAAAAAACTTTAAGATATTATCTTTTTCATTACTATGCATGAGAGGCTGAATGCAGGAATGATAAAACTAAAAGGAAAGGGAGGAATTATTCTAATTACCATTCTACTAGATAGCCTCTTTTTATTCTTTAAACAGGTTTGTGAGTGGCATGAAGAAGCAACTTGTAAACTGAAACACATCTTCCTGAATCCAAAAGCTAGCCAGCTGCTCCACATCAGCTATTGTTATCAATCACATCTGAACAAACAACTTATCAAGCAGTTCACAGCTATCAAATGTTAAAAATCTCAAAACTTCATGGGAGAAGTGCTAAAGGACTCAGCTCCACCCCTCCTCCAGCTCTTGCCACTCCCAGCCTCATGCCAACATTTCAAATGACAGCAAAGTCCAGGAGACATCAGTCCTGTCGGACTCAATTTGTGTCTGTGCAAGCGTAGCAGAGCCAACTGCTACATAATGACTTCATGTGATCACAGAGATAAAATCCTATGAATGCTTGCTCAGAGAAGAAGCCATGAGGCTTTTGCTCTGACTCGGCTGAAGTTCAAAAGAAGACCAAATTTTTCCAAATGAACCTTCAAATGTTACTTCCAGACTTGGAACTATGATAAGATCTAGCACTCTAGAAATGAATCCAGATACTGACATACATATTTATACCTAAACGGGCTATTCCTTGGCCAAGATGTGACAAAAGGAGACGAGAGGTGTGAAGATAAAACCTATTTGAGATGTTCATTCCAGCCAATCTCCCCTCCTTATCTTGTTTAATACACAAAAACAGTATCAAAAGGAAAATGCTGACGGCATATCAGTAAGGAGGAATTTAAATTTAGAAACAGAAATGGCAAATAGGTTTTTAAGAAACTAAGTAAAGCAAAAATAATGAGGACAAATGAATATTTAAGGAAAAAATATAAGTATTTTTAATTAGCTTATAATAAGGATCACTATGCAAGAAATAGAGGTTCCGAGATATTAAAGTACCATGCATTAGTTTGCATCACAAATTATTCTGCATTTTTCCAATAGCCTTCAGCAGAGGCCAATTCTTTTTTATATTCTTTGCCCTTTGCATCTTTTATTAACAGAGACAAGGAGATAAAACTTAACCATCTATACGTTTAAAATAAAATACGAAAAAAATTTTAAACTCCCTGGATACTTCTTTTTAATACCATAAAGATCTTATGAAACAATAATTTTGTTGATTCCAAATTAACTAAATATTTGCTTTTGTGTTTAACATGTATATGCGTGGTTAGAGAAATTAACAGTTCAGAAGGCCATGCAACTCATTTAATACAATTTGAAATGGAACAACAGAGTGCACCGGCTTATAAGCCTTAACAAATCACTGCTTCAAGTGATCACATAAGCTGACACCTATCCAACCCTTTTTCTTCAATTTAACAGTGTAATGCTTTTCTGTAATAAGTATATTCATATTGGAACTAATGTGAATGCTGATGGATATATTATTGTTTCCACCTTTTTGTACTATGGATATGTGTTTCTATAGACTATGTTAATGTAAGAAAACAAAAAAAGATAAACTGGGGCTTTTGTTCTTTCCTAAGAAGTCCTTAGAGAAATGGCTGATGGCAGGTTTTGTATAGGAAATGTAGAAAATAAGTCTGAAATATCTTGTCATAGCAGGAAGCAAGGAAGCTTTCAGTAACAACAAGGCTATATTCAAAAACAGGATCTGAGATGCTGAGGTGCCCATCAACGAAATGCAGGAAAATCTGAGTGACTAAAGGAGTTAACAGTGGCCATGAACTGACACGCATGGCGTCACAATCCATGTGATTCTATGAGTTCACATGGGTCACAGGTCACTCTAGGAAGAGGACAGAGAGCCAAACCATTATTCTAAAACCAGGGAGAGGAAGGGAAAGAAGTAAGCATTTAAAAAATATATTTTTTCCCATAGAACTAAAAAAAAAAAAAACCAAAACACCACTGTTATCACTAGAAAATGAGGTATTATCTCCCAACATTTTTCTTCTTCCTGTCATATAGCAAACCCATCTTCTCAAGTCTAGACACCTCAGAAGCAGAAATGTCATAATGATATTTCACCTGAGCATACGTCCATGTAAATATGCATTAAGTGGGGGGGGGGGAAATATGCATTAAGTGGGGGGAGGCAATGAGGGTGATAAGGGGGAAGTCCCCAAATGCTGTGACTTCCTTTTATCTATCTCCCCAAACCAGGCCTCTACAAATTGACTAGAAGTGGTTTCCAATTATTTATGAGAAAGATCCATTTGTACAAAAGATGCGCTACCAGCAAGCTCCAATTTATAAAAGAGACAAAAGCAGGGCTGCTCTGGATGAAGGTAGGGGGAGGGTGAGCCCGGGAGCCTACAGCAAGCCTGGCGGAGGCTTCTGAGGACACCCTGGAAATTCCCCATGTCCTGAGCATATAGTTACAACATAAATACACTAAAAGTAAAGAGAAAACCAAAACAAACTCTCAACATTTCACTTGGTCAAGTGGATTTTCAGGGAGAGGGCATCCTCCCTAAATATTTTTTATTTTACCACAGTAGAGGACAACAATCTATCACCATTGCTCTCCGATTTCCCTTTCTTCAGTGTATAAGTGTTTTGTATCTGCACTGATTAATAACAGGCCATTTCACACTTAATCTCAGCCTAAAGGCCGAGAAGCCATATAACGAGACCATTTCAAACATAACATTTTATTTTATCTAAGTTTAATTTAAATTTAAGCACTCCTGGCTACCTCATTATACAGCACAGACAACAGCTACATGTTTTAACAGCACTGAACAGAAGGGTCTGTGTTTTCTGAATTGTAGACGGAAACAATAAGGTGGGAATTCCAACTCCTTATAGACCTCAGCTTTCTACTAATCAGACCCTAGCGATTCACTGTGTTATGTAAAGAAACCCATTTAACTTCTGGACCACTCACTTCTTCATCCACATCCCTTATCTTTACCAAAAATATCATTTCACCTTTTTAAAACTACTTATAGGACATAAAAGAAGAATCAATAAGTGTTCATGTTATATATAACTGGAAAACGTCCAAGTAGAAAAACTGTTATTGAGGGAAAAACTGTTAAAGGTGTGGTTTCATACTTTGCTACATTTCCCACTACTGAAAGCCCCTGTTTGGGATATAATAAGAATAAAAACTTAGGGTAGGGCCAGGTGTAGTGGCTTATGCCTATAATCCCAACATTCTGGGAGGCCGAGATGGGTAAATTTCCTGAGCTCAGGAGTTCGAGACCAGCCTAAGCCAGAACGAGACCTCATCTCTGAAAGTAGCCGGGTGTTGTGGTGGGTGCCTGTAGTCCTAGCTACTTGGGTAAGGCAAGTGAATCCCAAGAGTTGGATGTTGTTGTGAGCTCTGATGCTTTAGCACTCAAACAGGGTGACAAAGTGAAGCTCTGTCTCAAAAAAAAAAAAAAAAAGAAACTCTAGGGCAGCAAGGACATGCCACATTCTATACATATAAAAGACAAACATGTTTCTACATATCCCCGTGAAATAATTTTGTATAGGTGTAAGTTTTATAAAATGGCTGCATTCAATTAACATCAGTAAGGTATATGGAAAACAAATCCCTAAACACATAGGGTACTAAATGCCTCACGCCAATTATAGAAAACATAGCGAGAAGACGAACAATAGACAAAGTTTATGAAACAGTGGAGAACAACTGTACCCAAGATACTTCTGAATAAAAATGCTCAGCCCTAAGGAACATAAGGAATTGTTTTTAGGTGAGAAACTCAAAATGCCTTAAATATTCTTTCATATAATGACACATCAAATCAAAAACTCTAAATTTTTCTCTATTTTGCCCTAAATATGTTTTCATGACAATAACTTAGGGGGAAATGAAAGCTAAGATGTAGTTTATGAGCTGTTACATATACATACAGGGTGAAAATTCAATCATCTCATTTTTGGTGTAGGTATAACTTAATATAAAGACACCCAGTGACTGTAAGCACACAATGGTTCTTTGACAAAAACAACTGAATTATAAGAATATTTGGAAGAGTAAAACAATACCTATCAATATAGACACTTAAAAGATTCCTTATATGCCTAATTTTAACCCAGTATGTATTTGTCTAAGCTCTATATATTATGATTCCCCTTCCACAGATGCATGACTATAGATGCATCTCTGTAAGATTTCAAAGACCTTTACGCCAGAAGCACACGTAGCCACTTTCAGAGAAGGAAAAATGATATCATTAACTTTGATTGTTTCTTTTTCTCTTTTGGGAAGCAAAAGTGAAGGATGCCAGGAGACACGAACAGATAGAAGAAAGATAGAAACCTCCTCTCCCTTGTTACTTCTCTTCTTACAAATAGAACTATAATTGTGATTTGTAAAGAAGGACATTTTTAGAAAAAACATCTAATTCCTTTAATCTATTATTGCGTGCCAGAGCTTTTATTTAGTTTTATGTGATGCAAGTGGAACCTGGCAATGCAAAAGTTAAAATACAAGTGCCGTTGGGATGCTGCTATTTGTTCCATTCGTCTAAAAAGACTCTGTAAAAGTGAGAAACTGACCTTTTTCACAAAATACAGACAGAAATGCAACCCATATACTTTCCACCCAAATGCCAGATCGCACAGTCTGTCTGTGCATGGAAGCTCACGCCTGTGATCCTAGCACTTGGGGAAGCTGAAATGGGAGGACTGCTTGAGGCCAGGTGTCTGAGACCAGCCTGGGCAAGAACACCACCCTGCATCTCTGCAAAACCCAGGAGAATCAGCCACGCATGGTGCACGCGCCTGTAGCCCCAGCTGCTTGGAAGGCTGAGGTAGAGGATTGCTTATGACCAAGAGTTTGAGCTATGAGGAGGCCACTAAGCATTAGCCTAGGTGACAGGGCAAGACCCTATCTCAAAAAAAAGGGCTGGGGAGTGGAAATATCCCCACACAGATTCTATTACTTTAATCTTAGGTATTTTTATGATAATTTATTAGACTATCTTTAACTGTATTACAATAAGTAATTAACAGGCCCTTAATGAAAGGGCTTAGACAAGATATTTCCAGGCCAGATATACCATTCCAAGCCCAATTTATAAGGCGATTATGTATGTTTATTCCAAAATTTCATATTATCCCCTACATTGGACTTTTTAGTAACCTATATATATCAAGCTCTGAATGTATGAGCCATAAAACTAATTTATGAGTGTATCTAGCCTTAACATTTCCTTCATGACAGATGGCATTCATATGGTTGAGTACACAGTATCAATAACATCATATTCTAACAATAATGTGTAATTTGTTGTTTTATTTTAAATTGACAGATAAAATTCTATGTATTTATTATGTATAACTTAATCTTTTGAAGTACATATAGTTACATCACGGAATGATAAAAATCTAGATACTTAACACGTGTACTACCCTCCATAGTTATCATTTGTAGCTAGAATACTTTACATCCATAGTCTCAGTATATTTCCAGAACACACGGATGTGAAACCAAACCATCATTTCTAACTCACTATAACTGATTTTCTTTGTCACTACCTTAGAAATCAAAAAGAGGTTCTTTTTCAATGCATGCAAAATATTTTTTTTTTTAAATTTATTTATCTCTTAAAGTATATTATGGGGAATAACATTTTCATTATTATTACATCTATTTTATTTTTTTCAGCTTCAATAATACATAGTAAAAAAGAACCACAGCCATATATAATACATTTAATTTCTTTACTATGAAAAACAATTTTTAAAATTCACTTTGAAGAGAATTTACCACTCCCTAAAAGGAGTAATCTAGCATTGATTATTTTTTCTTTATAAAAGTATTTTTAAAATAAAATAAAGCCCCTTCCAATCATTTATAAATATTTCATAGCTAGAGATCAAAGAAAACCAATTTAACTTGATCACCCGTGGTGTGTCTATCTATAGTTCCAACCTCAGAGTGGTCCAAACTCTGGACCAGGGGTTCTCGGATGACAGAGATTTTGCCCTCTCCCAGGGAGGAAAATGTCTGGAGACACTTTTTGTTGTCAGAACATAAGGAGGGTGCTCCTGGAATGCAAGGGGTAAAGGCCAGGGACACTATAAATATCATACAATGCACGGGACATCCCCACATAAGAAAAAATTAGCCAGCCCAGAATATCAACATTGACAAGGTTACAAAACACTGTCTTGAAACAGTTCACTGACACTGATGAAAACTTCAAAATTTAACCAAAAAAGTGAAGTTTTAAGACCTATTTCTAATACACTGTTTTTTTAAATCCACTAATTTTAGATGTTTCCAGTATAGTTTGAGGACATAGACTCAGAATAGATTTGAGTTTCTGGGCATGAGAACATGGATAACACCCAAATTTCCCTTTTTGTCCTAAGCTAGAACCAAAGTTGGCTTGACTTAAAAGTTTAGTTCACAGGCTTAGGCGGCATAAATATTGTCACCAATTAAAAGAATGAAGCTGTTAAATGGAGCAGACACTGCACTGATGTCTGTCAGTGAATAGATGTGGTTCCCATCTCTCATGAGGGGAGCTCTGCTCTTCTCCCAGGGAACAGTCTCAGGAGAGAAATATTCAGTCCCAGGGAATGTGCTTTCAAACCACTGCTAGCAAGAGAAACAGAAAGTGGAATGATGAGAAGCCATCCTGAATCACTAAGGAAAGTGGAATTGAAGAATATTCTCTTCATAATCCCAATGTTGCCCTCACGGCTAATCCCTATCTGTGTATTACCAACACACGTAGCACACAAATTAGAAAACAGAAAGATAAAGGTAAAGAGGACAAATATTAATTGCATATATTCTAAACAGAATGCCCCTCTTCTCTCACTTTGCATGTATATTTTGTTCAGTTCCACTGTATGCATCTTTACCAACAGTACCCTCTTCAAGCCTACGCCCTCCTTTAATGAAGCCAAGGATGGATAAAAATCTGAAAAAAAAATTACAGATCATCTTGGGTAACCTCCTCATTTAAGAGACAAGGAATGAAGTGAAAGGACATAATGACCTCAAGTGTAATGACCTCAAATGTAATGACCACCATAACCTCAAAATACTCATCTGGTTGGTTTCGGAGAAGGGTTTACAACCAATTTATTTCTTGTGTACAGCACTGCATCTACTTTTACCATCTGACTTACGAAAACAGAGACAGCCACTTCAGGTGAAGTCACAATCAACTCCGAAATGAGCACCATTGAGCAAAGATTTATCCTTTAATTGATGAAGAGATGATATTGGGATTGGCACAAATGAACAGGGAAGGCAACTTACAGGGGGAATAGAAGAAGGAAGGGTCTCAGTAGACGGAGGTATCTGAGGTTCACTGTCCTAGAAGGCCAACAAATAATTCACAAATGAAAGTTTTTGTCATGAGTCAAAAATTACCCAAGAGGTCCATCTTTAACTTGGTAATCTTTTAGTATGTCCTTGTGTGTCTTAGAGTCAAAAAGTTTACAGATGTGCTTAGGGAGCAAAATGATTAACCAGAAATAGATTTTTTTTAACTTCTTACATGTAATTGGATGAGTAACATGCCCACACGTGTTTATACAATCTTAAGGTAACTTTATTTTACATATTATCATCAGTTCCTTTTACAGTTTTTTTTTTTTTTTTTTCTCTTTGACTTAAATTTTAGCAAGGATCCATGTTGACTAATTGGGAAGACATAGGAACATGTTAGATGGTGAATTCACGGAGTCATGCCATCTAGTCATCTGGGTGGAGAAATGTTAGCCTGAGTGCGCTTTATTATAGAGTTGCTGAGGGCAACACGGCTGTACTGAAAGAAGAAATGAAGACGCACAATGGTGATTTTTCAAAAGCAGTTGGCATTATAAAGTGATTTGATAATAAAGTACGAAATTTCCTGCAGCAATAAAAGCACTGTGCATTTTCCATACCAAGATGTGCCAGAGCAGCAAGGAAAAAAGTATCTTTGCCATAGTCGCTCTGAGAAAATATATTCGAGATCTCCGGAAAAAGGCTTTGTAAAATACTGTCGTTTTTATTATATTTCTATAAAACACTCAAACAAAATACACAGTACAGATATCAAAAAGAAGTTTAAAGTCATTAAAAGCCTACCGGCAAACTGGAGGTAGTAACTTCTCAATACCAAACTTTCTAGATACAAATTGTAATCTTAAATTAACTGATTAGTCTATAAAAGAAAAGGAAGTGTCAAATAAAAATATCAATCAAATTTCTCTGCTGGATTTAGGCTTCAGAGAGGTCTTTTGGAACTTAGATTTGTAGACCATATTACCAAGTTGAGAAGTATCCACACAACACTGCAAAGTGTGAGACGTCTCCAGACTAACATAACAAGAAAGGCAACCGGGAACAGAGCTGGCACAGATGTCGCGAGATGGGCAGGAGGCTGCCGGTGTTCTGATCAGATTAGGTGGGTGATTAAGCTCCAAATTACAAGGCCTTTTTTAGAATTTCTCTGCCTTTTGTGGTCTAATCAATGATGTTTCTATCATAAACCGAACAGACTGACCAGTTCCTTCATAATGTTTTCTTTTATATTTTTAATCAGAGTTAATCAAACCGGTATCACCTTGTAAAAACAACCTGAACAGCCACATTTTAGAAAACGTACCCAATTCTTGGCACAGCAATTATCAATAGGGTCAAAACTATTCATTGCATAAATCTTCCCTATTTTCAAATGTGTCACTTTGGATTGGTCCATATACTCCATACACAAATAAAGTGCATGTTTAACAAATGAAAATATGTGCTCATCTATTAACACATACGAACTATAGTATGGTTGAACTAAATACATTGTTAAACACACAAAATTAGAAAAATCTTAAAAGAGATTAAAAAAAAAAAAAAAAGTTCTACAATTCTTTCCTATGCCACATAAACCATTAGGGAACAACAGCCCTAGATAGTCTCTAGTTTGGACTTTTTTTAAACCTATATTTTAGGTGACCATAGACAAAACTGAGAGCATTTTGTGATCTGTCTATGAGTCTCCACGTGACAGTTGATGTCAACATAATGCAACACACAGAAGATGCTGTTTGAGATCATCATACGATGTCCTTATTGTATAATTATAAATTGTAGGTACACTAAATTTGAATAACTTTACATATGGACTGTATTTTTGTTTTAAAAATTAATTCCTTCATTCTTTTGTTCCATTGATATTTCTGAACACCAGGTGATAAAAGACATATAACAATACATGAGACAACAAGGTCCCTTATACTAACACAGTACATTCCAGTGGTAAGAGACAGAAAAGTAAAATTAAACTTTTTTTTTTTTTTAAGTCTAAAGTGCTATAAAAAAAAAAAAAAAATTAAGCAAGATAGGGGGAGAGTCTATAACTGTTCTATCGGTAGGGAGGGGGAGACTTTACATAGGGTCACAATGAAGGACCCCAAGGAGGTGGCCTATGAGCCTGAATGAGAATGACAAGACACAAGTAAAGAGGAACTTCCCACATCAAGGGATAAACTGCCCGGGCCCAGCTGAGGCAGGGATGAGGCTGGCATGGCTGGAGCCCAGAGGGCCCCCCAGAGAATGGTAGGAGGCAGGCTGGGAAAACAAAGTGGGCCTGATCACACAGGGACTGCGGGCAACAGAGACGGGATTTCATTTGAAATGCAATGGAAGACACTGGAGGGCTTTATGCTATGACACGGTCTGATTTATATTTAGATGACTTCTCCAGTGGCTGTGTGCCAAGGGTTCAAAACACAGCAATCTGCCCCACTGCCCACCCTGCCCCCAGCCTCGGAGGAGACTCCCCATCCATTTATTTCCACACAGCCATTATTAAGCTGTATTGTGAAGTGCCTGGACCCTTCAGAAAACCCTCCCGAGTTTCACTTTTCAGTGATCCCTGGGCAGTCTCTTCTTCCCAATTCTGTTTAGAACAATCAGAAATAATGTCCCTTTCTAATGTTGTGAGCTGCCTTTCTCTGCTCCAACACAGCCGCATGCCCTAGAAAACCAAACGATTTTTTTTTCCCTGCTAGCATCTCCAGTAGAGAAGTTTCACACATTTCAGAAATTGTACTTAAAAAGTAAAGCACCTGATATTAGGTCTCATTTGCGTTCAGGAAAAACGCAAATGGAAAGAAATCTGCTTTCATGTAGAAAGAAACGGTGGCATTCTGGATCTCCATGGTCACATTTTCTTTTAAATCTGTGATTCCAGAAAGGCTTTCTACACTCACTTAAAAAAAAAAAAAAAAAAAAAAAATTAAATTTCTAAAGTTTACTAGATCAAAGTCTCTTTTCTTGACCCTTTTAAACCTTTTAATGTTAGCAGTGATACTAATACCCAATAGTGCACTGGAATACAGCCTATTAGAAAACAGGGCCTTTTCAATAATTCAAAAATCCCTTTATTCAGAATAGTATTTAGAAGCAGGGCCTGCTGTGAGTCAATTCCTGGCTAGCTTCCCAAATTAGTTTTTCAGTCCCAGTTACCTTTTACATTCCATCCCTTAGTCTTCACGCCAGGATTTCCTCCATTATTGAAGGAAGGCTTTTAAAACCCCAATATGAAGTCATTTAATTCCTTAGTTTTTCTTATTAGTTACTTAAATAGGCTTGAGACCACCAGTATTTAACCTTCTGTCTTAAAAATACATTATAAAACACTATACAGTTTGGTATGTGGGGGGTGGGGGGAGTGTTGAATGCACGAAAAAAAAAAAAAAAAAAAAAAGCTACCTTGTTCTTCATCTCAGGTGAAAAAATCTATTCCCGCTCTGGGTTGTGGCCTTGCCATGTGATGTAGCCAAAAGAACGAGACAGAACCAATGTTGGGTGTCTTCTAACTCACACCTACAGAAGCCCAAGAAACCTCCAGAAAAAATTTTGCACAGTCCCTTCCACTTGCTGCTCTGGGGTCCCGTGCTACCACCACCAGGCAAACAAGCCCAGGCTGCTCCGGTGAAGGAGGAGAGAACATGGGAAGCAGAGATGAACAACCCAGTTGAGCCATCTTCAAACAGTCAATCCCCAAAGGACCTGGCAACTGGCCACAGACTTAGGAGCAAACCCAGTCAAGATCCGCCGAGCCTAGTCAACAACAGCAGAATCACCTCAGCGAGCCCAGTTCTAAGTCTGGATCCAGATTTTGAGATAAATAAATGGGTACTGGATTAAGCTATCATGTTTGGAGATGGTTTAGTATACAGCAAAAGCTAGCAACAACAAAGTGCTAAAGATTTATCTCATCTAGTAAAAAAACAATGAAAAACAAGCATATGTTTCCTTCACTTCAAAAACTCATAGGCAATGTGGCTCTTAAGGTTACATCTAAAGTAATCTGATCCTCTTTGACAGCAGTCAACTGGTCAGATCACTGTCATTGGGCTTCAGAGGTTCAAAGTAGGGTGCAGTGTTCTGTGATTTAGGAAGGCCACTGGGTTGGAGTTTATTTGTTCTTCTTTGCTCCTTTTCCCAATTATAAATATTCCCTACTATGTAGCTCAGAGACAGAAAAAAGTTCTAAAAAGTCCTTAACCATTGGCTAAAACCACATAGCATGACGTTCCTTCCTGGTAATATAACTGAAGTGACGTATGTATGTGAGATCTCAACTGATCTCACCAAGCAGACAAACAGGCAGTACTTAGCAAAATTTTAGACACTGTTTTTCTTAAGTAATTTCTGGCCAGAGATAAATGCCACCATTCAAGTAGGGTTAATAATTTAAAGGGTTTTTGTTGTTGTTGTTTGTTTGTTTTAGACAAAGTCTCACTCAGTCACCCTGGGTAGAGTGCCATGGAGTGGAGTCATCACAGCTCACAGCAACTTCAAACTCTTGGACTCAAGCAATCCTCTTGACTAGCTAGGACATCAAGAAAAACTAACTGGGAAGTAGTTAGTTTTCCTATTTTTAGTAGAAACACGGGGTCTCGCTCTTGCTCGGACTGTTCGGAACTCCTGAGTTCAAGCAATACACCAGCCTTGGCCTCCCAGGGTGCTAGGAGTACAGGTGTGAGCCACGGCGCCCAGACTCAAAAGCTTTTTAAAAGAATGACATGTTGAACAGTCAGTGTATGTTTTGGGGTCAGTTTCTAATAGCACACTGGATTTGTCTGTCCTTGGATAGCAACTGGTCAACTTTGCTAGTTACTAGAATGTGTGAAAATATGAGGAGACATAACTATTGGTGGTAATAAATGAATTTAGTGTGGTTGCTGAATACAAGGTCCATATAAAAATCAACTATATCATATACTCACAACAATTAGAAAACAAATATTTTTAGAATGTGCTATTTACAACAGCATCAAAAATATTTTAAAAAATCAAGAATGTAAATATAATAAAAGTAACAATGTAACAAAATTTCACAAGATTTCTATGCAGAAAATTATATAGAATTAGTAATGAATTAACAATGACTTAAATAAACAGATGTTTATAATATGGTTTAAAAACTCATTACTATAAAGATGTCAGTTTTTCAGAAATTAATATGTGAATTCACTGTGATCCTGACATAATTTCAGCAAGCTTTTCTTATGAAATAGAAAAACTGATTTTACAATTTATAAGGAAATACAAAGACACAAAATAGTCAACACAATCTTACGGAAGAACAAATTTAAATGATTTATACTGTCAGGTACCAAGACTTATTAGAAAGCTACAGAAACGAAGACAGTGAAGTGTCAGCTCAAAGAAAAACAATAAGAAGTCCAGAAACAGATCCACCTGTACTCACACAGACGATTTATACACAATTGTGTCCCTATAACACATTGAAAAAGAATAATCTTTTTAATCAGTGGTGATACATCAAATGGATATCTGTATGAATTAAAAACACATGCTAAGTTTCTCATACCATATGCAAAATCACTGTACCAGATACATAAATGTGAAAGATAAACAATAAATTTTATGGAAAATGACACAGAAGAATATCTTTGTAGCCTTGGGATAGGGAAAGATTTTTGAAACAAGGCAAAGTAGTAGCGATAAATATAAATGAATTGGAATTAATTAAAATGAAAATGTTTCTTCATCTAAAGATATTATTAAGAAAGGGAAATCCACAGAGTGGAAAAAGGTATTTCCAAGAAATAGCTCCACTGGGCACGGTAGCTCACGCCAGTCCTAGCACTCTGGGAGGCCAAAGTGGGGAGACTGCTTGAGCTCAGGAGTTTGAAACTAGCCTGAGCAAGAGCGAGACCCATCTCTAAAAAAATAGCCAGATGCTGTGGTAGTGTCTGTCATCCCAGCTACTTGGGAGGCTGAGGCAAGACAATCACTTAAGTCCAAGAGTTGAAGGTTGCTTTGAGTTATAATGTCATGGCACTCTACCAAGAGGGAAACAAAGTGACACTGTGCCCCACCTCCCCCTCAAAAAAAAAAAAAAAAAAGATCCACCACAGGCCTGACCTTACCCATTTTCATTGTGTTGTTTCTCTTTCCTTTGGAGAGAGTGATTCACAAAAGAGATTAGCCACATGGCCAGTAGACATATGAAAAGATGTTCAACAATGTTAGTCTCTGGAGAAATGCCAATTATTGTCCCAATGCAGAACCACTACACACTCATCAGCATATTTAAAATCAGAAATTGGTCACCACCACATGATGACAAGGTTGTAGAACAAATTAATACCCTATATGGAGTACAAAATTGGTAAACACCCTTTGAAAAACTGTTCTGCAGCATCTAATAAAACTAAAAATATACCAACCGTATCACTAGTTTCATTGAGTTGTACCTAACATTAACATAAATATTATTTTAAAGAAAGAGATACAACTAGAAATAACCTGAATATTCATCAACACTAAGAAAAAAAATAATCGTGGCATATTCATAAAATCAAATACTTGTTTATAGCGATTTCTGAGAAAATGTGATCTAGTTTTCCTAGAAATCACTTATGAATGCATACTTTATATTATTACCCACTAATCATTTTGAAGAAGAGAAAATCAATTGATCAGTAAGAATGACATCAAAGTTATATACAAATGAGAGTTGCACTCAAATTCTCCAGAAACATATAGAAAAGGCAGACAGTCAGTGAGAACTCAAAGCACTGAGAATCTGAAGACTTAGGACTTCCAGACCTGAGATCAGATACAGCAGAGACTTTAGTCTAGAGGGAGGGAGAAGAGCAGGAGAAAAAAGTACTGAAACTTGAGGGAAGGAATCCAAGTGGAAAAGAGACTTGTGGGTCCAAAAAAATAATAATAATAATGCAGTCCAAAGAAAGGGGCAGAAACAGTCAGGGAGCCCTAATTCTAGACCAACTTCAGCACAATTTGGACAAATCATTCTCCTTCTCTGCTTCAGTTTCCCTAGCTGCTGTATCTTACACTACATAGCACTTACGACCTTCAGTATATTATATAATTACATATTATATGAATTATTTTCTAGTTTTATTGGTATTAGCCCCCCCAGTAGACTATACTTCTACAAGTATATTCTACAAAAAATTTTCTACAAAAATTTTTAAACATTTACGACTTATATGAAAGTACCTAAATGAAATGTATATGGGATAATCTCATTTTGGAAAAAAAAAAAAACCATCAGAATCCATGCAGCAAACCCATTTGTACCTTATTCCAGCTCATGGGTTGCTGGAGATGGTGGTGGCCAGCTAAAGGTATACTAATTTGCTACACTGACTACTTTTTATAGACACAAGTAGCGGGCTACTAAACAGTAGGCTTTGTTTATAAAGCCTACAAAACCTACTGTCATTTAAAAGAAAAGTAAAAAGAGGCAAAAAGAAGTAAAAACTCATAAAATAGTAAGCTGATCTCAGAAATATTTGTTTTCTTTATTTTTCTTTTACATATTAATACCCAGGCAAAATAATTTTAAAAATCTAAAACGTAGGAAGAAATTTGTTTAATGATAAAGCCAAATAATTAAAATATGGTACCAAAAAAATATATATGAATCAGAGGATGCCAAAAAAATGTGAGCACCTCTTGTAAATGCAGAAGTCAAACGTGCCTTGAGCATTATAATTTTAGTAGTTATTTTCTTTTCTTAAAATGTGTGTGTATATATACATATGTATTTTGGCGCCCTCTACCCTTATCAAATGTCAGCTCTATTTCCCACATCATGTAATACATGTCAGACAGAAGTATTAGACAAGGGCAACTTCCTCGACAAATTTGATTGTTTAGAAATACGAATTGTGAAACATTAGCAAACCATGGAAGATGCTTTAGGATTCAAATAAATGGTTAGCTGATAAACACTATATGTGCATATAGGAGGAAAATACCATCTCAGTGGTCAAAAAGTTGGTGGTATTTGACAAAGATTCTTGAAGAATATAGGATCTTGATGTGAGAGGAGTAAAAGATATTTCAAAAATAAGCGTATGATTTAGATGTTGCTATGTATAAAGCAATTTAAGAAGCCAATAAATTATGAATTCACTATAGTTTTGGTGTAGGAAGGAATTAAGATGTAGTCAAAGTCAGCTTGTAGCAGGCCTTCAACACAGGCTGAGTTTATCCCACAGGACAGTAAATCTGAAACCCCATCAATAAAAAAGGAAGAATAGAGCTGGAGTTAGTATCCCCCAAGTTCTACATATGAACTCTAAATCTCTTCAAGAAAAAAAAAAAAGGTTAGAATTATGATAGCAATGGACTGTAATTTAGATATCAGGGAACTAGATGATAATAATCATAATGCTGCATTCCAAGAAAATTTCTTTAAACCACGTTACTGCCATGATAACATAATCCAAGTTTTTTCCTATAGCATGAAACATTTCTGATTTTCTTGGTATCAATATCTATATAAAATGTATGACATCCATTTTATAATTTGCAATCTCAACCCCACGGAAGCAGATTCATGGTAGGGCTGAATGGGAGTCGAATTCCCCGCTTTCTCATTATTTTATTTCAAGATGGCTCTGGAAACAATTCCTGACACTGCCATGCTTCAAATTCCATCTGCGTGAAATGAAATAATGACTGCCTCCAGCCTACCTCATCAAAATGAGTGGGCTACAACAGCACATGAAAATCAGGAATGCAGGAAGGATTCTGAGGAAACAAGCTTCTGTTCCTATCATTAAAAACAAAACAAAATTTAGTCAGCCTGCCTTAACTGAGGCTCCATAATCATGAGCTGCAGAATATAATCTGAATGACTCTTTTTAACACTCCCAAGGATGGGTCAAAGCTAGTGACATCCTGCACAGGACAGAAGTTAATTCATGACATATGTAGATCAGATGCCTTAGAGGCATTAGGGCTAAATTTTCTGGGAAGTTCAAGATGAGAAGAGCCAATGCTGTATGTTATATACAAATTAGGGTTTGGTATTTGATGTCATTTTGTTTAAGCAGAAAAAAAAAAAAAAGGTATGGGTGTATGGAGCTGTAGATCCAAAGCCTCACCATATTCCAGAAGAAAAATAAAACAGCCTGAAGTAATACCAGAATGAATGGCTCATAAATTTTGTGTTGTCACACAGAAGTAACAAAAAAGGAAGAAAAGAGTGAGTACTGTCACACATTACAGTTTACAAAATGTTTTCTGAATTTCTGCCTTAATAATATTTATGGAACTCATTTAAAAATTCGCACAATGTGCCACTACAAAACAATCATTTATTTCCTGTATAAGAGATGAGGAGAATAAGATCTAGGAAAAATAAACTTTCTCACATTGAAAGCGGGTGTGAAGCAGAATCTCACCTTCAAGTCAGTTTGATTACACTGGAAGGCTGCCCCTCTTGTAGCTATTTAATCTCACAGAAGTTCCTCCATGTAAGATTTATTTTCATTTTCAGAAAACTGATTTTCAAAGGAATAATCAGTGCCTGACCTAAAAGCTCAGAGTTAACAAGTTTCAGAGATGGATCATCCAACTGCAAATCCTATAAAACCTTCAAAACTATGACAGAGAGAAAAGCAAAGCAGACCAAGATGGCTCTTATAGGTTGAATAGTGTCCCCCCCAAACGTTCATATGTTGAAGTCCCTGTTCCCAGTATTTAGAGAGGGTGTCTTCACAAAAGTAATCAAGTTAAAATGAGTCATCAAGGTAAGCTCTAATCCAACAGGACTGGTATTCTTACAAAAAGAAATTTGGACACAAACACATACAGAGATAAGACCATATAGAAACACAGAAACAAGATGGTCATCTACAAGTCCAGGAGAGAAGACTGAATAGACCATCCCCTCAAACCCTCAGAAGGACGCTGCTGACACCCAGGCCTCCCCTCCAGAACCGTGAGATAGTATATGTTTGTTATTCAAGCCTGCAGCACACAACCCCCAGCCCTTGACCCAGTACAGGTGTTAACCTGTTAGAAACTGGGAGCACCAAGAGGCGAGGGTTCACTGAGCAGCAATGGAAGCTTCATCTGCATTTGCAGGGCTCCCCTCACTGCCTCCTGTCACATCAGCAGCAGCAACAGATTCTCATAGGAACAGGAACCCTACCGTAAACTATGCATGGGAGTGATCTACATGGTGCGCTTCTTATGAGAATCTAATCTTCCCCACTCTTCCCCCAACCTTTGGTGGAAAAACTATCTTCCAAGAAATTGGTCCCTGGTGCCAAAATGTTTGGAACTGCTGATTTAAGTAGACCACCTAGTATGTGATACTTAGTTGCAGCAGCTCTAGCAAAGTAATACAACGTCAAATGTTGACTGAAAAAAATATACAACAAAAATTTATCATGCAAAATTCACAAACTAGGTGAGTAAAGAATAACTTTTTTTTACTAGTTTATAGTTCCGAGGTTACCATAGCTTACAATGACACAGACTTTTAGAACATCTTGTATAATACAATTTAAAAAGTTTATTACCATATCAATGAAAAGAATCTACACTATTGTCCAGTTAAATATTTTGAAAAACAGATACCTAATTCATAGGTTTTATGATCATATGTATTCTGATTTTTCAAAAATTATAATTATACATCTGGTATAAATACATATATGTAATACATTAATTAAATCTACAAAGATAATATACCACATACCTCTATTAGCAATTATTTGTAATTCTAATAGTTAATAAAATTGAATATTGTTTTTTCCAATTAACTAACTGTACACTCTTTGCAAGAAGATACCATCTTCTAACCTCATCATATTCTGAGCTCTGATTCTGGTATCTTAATTAGCAAGAGCATGTTTGCTATTTTTGAAGGTGAAGATGATAAAGATGATGATAAAATAAATAAGATCTATTTCATTTAATGTTCTTTAGAAAAGTCTTTCATTGAGATGGTTAATGAGAGATACATCATAAAAAATGCCCAACTAATGTTATTATCATTGTTATTACCACTAAATAAATGTCAAAGCCAGTATTAACTACAAAAATATGTAAGAATAATGCATGTGGAGTAAATTGTACACCATTTTAAATTAATATTCTAATTACAAAATTATATCTTAATTATATTGTTTGTATTTCTATCTGAATGTTTATAAGACAATTATATAGATATAAACATAGATGATATAAAGATATTGACACACATCCTAGATATGAGTCTCATTTAATTAATATTACTGAGTAGGTGATAGCCTTTTCCATCTGTATAATAAGGTAGGCTCACAAGGGTGTTCTTAAATTAATTGTGGGTTTTTGTCTGTTTGGTTGGTTTTCTTTGAGATAGGATCTCACTGTGTTGCCCAATTAGTGCAGTGGCAACATCACAGCTCACTGCAACCTCAAACTCCTAGGCTCAAACTACCCTACTGCTTCAGCCTCCCCAGTAGCTAAGAATACAGGCATACACCTTAACACCTGGCTATTTTTTCTTTTTTTTTTTATAGAGATAGGGTCTCCTTATGTTGCTCAGGATGGTCTAGAACTCTTACCCTCAAGTTATTCTCCCATCTTGGCCACCCAAAGTGCTAGGATTACAGCCACTAAGCCCGGCCTTCAGTTAGCTGGATTTTCTTTTTGTTTGTATTTTATTTTTATTATTTTTTATGAGATCACAACTTTGTACATTGATGCACTTATGGGGTTCAGAGTACTGCTTCGATATATAATGTGACATGCTTAAATTTGCATTTTGATCTCTCATTTCTTTGTAGGAGACAACTAACATTTTCCAGCTACATCTCTGTTCTCTGCCCTCACTCATCTTCACCTCCCTCATTTTTTTCAGTTGTCGAGTCAACAGAACCCAAGAGAACCTGACAATACCCCATATTTACATACCCATTTTTTCAAGTTTTTTACATGGTGAATGTTACTCTGTTCTGGATCCAACAAGTATTTTAATCTGCTCCTGTCATGGTCTGTTCCCTTCAAACTTCTTTATTCCCTCATCAAAGTCCCTTTTCATTCATTTTCATTCATTCATTTCACCATCTTCTTTTCACCCCAGCCTGCTATTCATGACCTTCTGCTCCTTCATAAAGACCATTTCTTCTTACTTTCTGCTGAGGAAGGAAAAGAGCAGTTCAAAATTCTCTCCTGGTCACTTTGATAAACCCTATTCAGAAAAGTGGTTCTTCCCTTTTTCTGCGGTCTTGGGACAAGCTTCCTTTCCCTCATGCTGACTCATTATTTCACAGATTCATGCGTGTTTATTTCTTTTATTCACTCTCCTTCAACTCTGACAGAACTATCCAAACACCGTGCTTGTCAAGAGATTCTATGAGAAGTTCATCTACGTCCCTTCTCTGTGTGACTACTGAAGGTGTGGGGGTAGTTTCTGCCTCATACCTGGGCCTCACTGACATGTGGAGCTGGAATTGATCTACGGTAGTTTTGCTGAATCAAGGCAAGAACTTGATCCCAAGATCTGGTTCTCTTTAAAAAGAAAACAAAGGAATGTAGGAAAGAGTTGAGGACCCAAGATGTACTTACTACCATTCCACGAAAATGGGAGGGCTCAATCTACTAACAGTTTCAAAAAATAGTACAATAGAAAATTCAAGTACTTTCTGAGTGACGCACACTCAGCGTCTCTCTGTCAAAGGACACGCAGTCAGGCGGAAACACGGGCATCCCTGCCGTTTTAGGGAGCTGCTCTCCCTCATTAGAAGCAGCACAGATTTTTTTCTGTCATTGTTCTCTCCCTCCATCTTCCTCCACTGGCATTGTGCTGATGGAAACTCCCTTCGGATTTTAATTAGAGCTATCTTTCAGTTTGGTTTCCAATGTCACATAGTTTCTACATTTCTGGGTCCACAGGACATTTTTATGGCAAAATGGGAGAAGCTATGTTCAGGGCTGCAACCCTAATACCTTTTCAAAGCAAAAAGCTTAGTTATAATTTCATATAATTTTATTCAAACATAGTATACTTTCTCGGTTTAATCTTATTACATGTATCTAAATAACAGGTAAAAACAAATGAGATTAATGTATTTGTACTCGAGGTTTTGTTTGGTTCCTTTTTTTCATTTTTATTTACTTACTTTTGAGGTGAACCTCTTTTTTAAAAAACAACTTAATTCTATGTTACAAATTGACTGTTGTAGTTAAAAGTAACAGGTGTGCTATTTCATTCCTAATCTTATTACTGTGTCCACCTACTTCAGTATTATTTATTTTCTCAGATGGTATTTTTGAATGTTAGTATCACAAAATGCTGAAATTGAGAACTCACTGGGCGCTCTCTCTCTCCGGTTCCCTCTCTCTCTGTCTGTCTCTCTCTGTGCACGTTTATATGTTTTATGGAGGTGCCTATTCTGGCTAAGGGAGCTATTGCTTTGATTCTTAACAGTAATATATATTTCCCTTTGATGTTTGTGTGGATCTAAAGAATGCAATGGCCTTTCAGATGATTATCCTAGGAGATCTGGCTTCCCACTAGGAAAAAGAAAGATTTTATTCAGCACAAGTAAAGCAGAAAGTAAATTGAATTTGGAAATTATGCTGTGCTTTCTTGTGAACAGAATTTTAGGATTACGAATTTTAAAGCTGTGACTAGGTCCACTATCATTCCTATTGCTTACTACATGGTACATATACAATTTTTTATGTCTTATTTCATGAATGAATTAATATTTAGTCCTTTTTTTCACTAAAAGTTTGATAATGTGGGTAAACAAAGTATCCAGCTTGCATATCTCTCAATTCAGTAGCCGACTGTGGAATCCAGCTACAGGTAGGGAAATCAAAAACAGAGGGTAGAAACTGATTTCATTGCTTTGCCTACAAAACCAGTGATCTGCAAGCTATGCTCAAAACTCTTTACAAATAATGGCAAATGTGCTTGCCCCTGCATCCTAATAAGGCAACAAGCAATTATCAAGTAACATATTGACAGGAAATAATGACTTTTAACATGGTGTCAAAAGGGACCAGGACACTCGCAGAAAACAAAAGGCAACAATAACAAAAAATGAGTGGTTAAATAAAAAATAATTTGGTAAAGTATGCTGTAATTAACAAATGAAACTCAAAGACCTCTGTCTTTTTCACAGTCAGTAATAAAACTTCTTAGATTCTTTTCATAAAGCTACAGAACACCCTATATTGCTACTGTTTGTAATGACTATGGATGGAAATCAGGCAACCACACGCCATAAGAACTGGAGGAGAGAGGATCTTCCGTGAGGTTTAAAAACCCAAAACTGCAGCACAGAAAGCAGCTGAAAGGCCTAAAATATATCAAACACAACCTCTAAGGAGTTACAATCCCAAGAACATACAGCTAATCACCAAGTGTAAAGCCAACTGACGCAGAGCATTTCACAGGCACGCAATAATAGTGTTAATAATAATCATGGTTCAGGGAAGATACATGAAAAGGGGTAAGGGTCCACTGAAGAAAAGAAAATGGAAAAGGTGTGACTCCTAAGCAGAAAATCATTTTAAAGGTCACTAAATTCTGCCACTGTAGTGGAAGAAGGAAAATGAGATTATAAAGTTTTAGTTTTAATATATTTGCAACGTGGCCCAAAGATGGATAAAGTCCATTATCCCTTGCTTCTCTGGTGAATTATAAACCAAGATCCCTGAGACACCATTAACACATAAATCAGAGAGGCTCAAACAAACGTAGATGCCCCATTTAGGTGCATTAAAAATACTGTGGGGCAGGGGAGTAAGCAGGAAGAATAAAACTGAAGACGAACTCTAACTTTTTTAATGTTCAAACTATAGACCTTTATCTCTACATGTACATATGTACACATATTCTTTCCCCACTAAATTCAATTCCCAACTGTCTGTCTATTCATTCAGTAGAACTGCATCATCTCTAATCTTTATAGAAGCAAGAGAGATTCAAATTTAAACATTGAAAATGAGACTGATTTTTATTGTCAGGTCTGTATCAGTAAAATTGCAAACACCACTTTCCTGGAAATGCTTAAACCATTGGAGAAATTAGCTATGTGTACAGGACACAGATTTACAACCCAAATAATAATAAATTATTCACGTAAATCCTTTTTTCCTTTTCTAATTTAATTCAATATTTAGCATTTCCCTTAAAGACACAATTAAATCAGTAATTTGTTCTTCAGCACATCTCTCTGGCTAAAGGAGAGAAAGTGACACAGACTAACCTGTCATGTGCCCAGATGAGCCGCTCCTTCAATAAAAAACCTCTTTTAAAATTAATGGTCTGCTGCAGCACAATGAGTGCTCAGGAGAGGAAATATTTATGGTTTTCCTCCTAACTTCTGACCCTTGAAATTAAAAGCACTGTCTCCACCTCCTCCGTTCCAGTTAACCTGTAGGAAAAGTGTCTCTCTTTCTAGCAGAGAGAAATGTTTATGATACCCACAGAGATAGCTGTATAGCTAAGTGAGCCACCAATGGCTTCCCCCCAAAAGCTTGTATCCCAGTGGCGAGAAAAGGCACAGAATGCTGTGGGACAGAGGGTCACCGGGCTTTGGCTCACCCATTCACCTCCAAGCACGAGCTGGAGGCACCTTCCAGTGTGACACTGAAATGTCCGGAGCATTGTGCAGGTTATCCAACGGGCTGCTGTACTGAAGGAACCTGAAGGTTCAAGTGCGCCCAGCATCTTGGGCCAGGAATCAACCCAGATTCCAGAGGTAGCCACCACATAATCAGGCTTCCAGCATATTCTGCCAACAAAGGTGGCTTCCAGTTACTTAAGATTTAGAAAAGAAAAGATTCTGTTCTTCCTTCTTAGCTTCAAGATAGCAAAGCAGACTCTAAAATTTCAGGATTCTGAAATTTTATTGTTTATTGTCATAAACAATAATGGTGATAATTATATATTAATATAAGTAACATACCATATATACTCGAGTATATATGGTACATAACATGTAATACTATAATAGATTGCTATAAATACCATGTTTTCTGAAAAACAGAAAAAAGACAGCACACTTGAGAGAAAGTGGTTTATCAAAACAAATGATCACAATCTCTTTTTAAAATTTTGCTATTTTTGTGGGCAGAACTTTTTCTAAAAGGGAATACTGTATATACTCGAGTATAAGCCTAGTTTTTTGTGCCGAAAAATTTTGTGCTGAAAAACCCGAACTCGGCACAAATGTTGTGCCGAAAACACTCGGCTTATACTTGAGTATATACGGTAATCATAAGTTGCCACTCTCTTATATCAAGTACAAATATCCCAGCTAAAAATTAGACCTTGAGTACAAAGACAGGTAATATGCACTTCAGAAGAGCCACGGCAGACATTTTCTTTCTTTTCTTGTTTTTAGCTCCCTCTGGTTAGCTTACTAAATATGGTACATTCAAGGCCAAACTATTCACTCTTGATAATTTATTTTCAGAAAGCTAATGCTTTCTAAATATCACAGTTTCAAGGGCTCATTAAAAATTATTGGGGGATTGTTTCTTAATAATGAAATGCAAATGTTAAAAGTGAAGGGAGTGTTAATTGCTTGAAAATGTGAAACCGTTTGCACTATTTAAAACAAATTAAGGACAATCTCATTCTAATTACTCCAGGACTGAAGTTAAGTCTCAGTCCCTCTGGTTGCTGTACATATGGCATAACATTAGACATGACACATACGTGAAACATGTTTTTCTTTTTCCTACTCTACATATTTTACTATGATGTGAGCCATATGTTTCATTACAAAGGGGGGTATGAAAAGGCTATTGCAAGAGAGGAAAACTCTTTATTCAGATTTCAGCAATACAGAAAGGCCTCTTCACTAAAAACACATTGTTTTACTTCAAGGCATTACCTTATGTTCTCAGCAACACCCTGACAGTTTAAGAGACTAAAGACATCTGGAATCCAGGCATTAAGATTTTAGGGATCATGGTTCTGACACTAAAAACATAGACCATTATGGGATACTCAAAATAATGAGCTATCTGATGGAAGTGAGGATGATGGGATGAATAAATTAGTATATAATCATTTAATGATTACGCATTTAGTGTTGGGCATGAAGATACATAGGTTCCAATTTTGGGAGCCAACATCCTCATCGATGTAGTTACAAAAACTAGGCAACCTCTAAGATATTGTTATACTACCATATTAATTTTTAAAATTTATTTTAGTTGCTTGGTTACAATAAAATGATTACTAGCTTCCTTTTAGGGCCAGGAAGTAAAATAAAATGGCCCTTTAACCTAAAATTTGAGCTTTGCCATCATTAAATGCCAAGTAGAGTTTAAACATATTTGTGGTAGTTTAAGATACATCCACAAATCGTGTGATACTCCTTCCCTCAAAAGGGGAATCGTAATTCCACTCCCCTTGAATGTGAGCTGGATTTAATGATTACTTTCAGCAAACAGATTATGCCACATGTGATGGAAAGACACATGTAAAATAAAGTTACATAAACACTGTGACTTTCCATTTGGGTGTATTCACTCTCTCTCTCTCATCACTGGCTCTGGAGGAAGCTAGCTTCCGTGTTTAAGGACACTCAGTCTATGAAGAGCTCCACATGCCAACAACCACATGAGTGAGTTTGGGAGTGAACATTATCAGTCTTGCTGGTAGCCCTGGGAGTGAGTCTGGAGGCTGATATTCCTCCAGGCAAGCTTTGAAATGACTGCAGCTATGGCCAACATTACGACTACCACCTTATGACACAGATCCTAAGCTAGAACTACCCAATGGAGCAACTTCCATATTCCTGAAACACAGAAACTTGTGATATAATAAATGCTGTTTTAAGTTGTTAAACTTGGAATACTTTGTTACACAGCAGTAGCTAACTACTACAACATGTAATGGGAATAACCTGTGAGGGACAGGAGAAGGGCCAGAAAATAAGTCCTGGTCTAGAAAGCCAGGATTAGGACTTTTCAGTTGTACGATATTGGACAAGGTGATATAGCTCCTTCTCTGGGTCTCACTGTTTCATCTATACAACAAAGACTTTAAAGAAAATGATTCCTAAGACTGCTCCAGCTATGTAAAGGCAGTACTCTAAAGTTAAAAAGAGGCAATTCTAAACTTGATGTAAGAAACATGACCATTGGAACAGAATTGTGGGCTGCCTTCAAGGCCTCTTGGTGGAAAAGAAGCTGTATAATATTGGTGCTGGCCATACCAAGAATTATCTTAGTAGGTGGTAATATAGGCAGAAAACATACAGCATGTTCTCAAAGAACACCATTTTGTTCACCATTGTTTCTTTTGCCGTTGATGAGATAACAGGGCAGGGTGGCTCTCTTTGCAGAGCCTGTACGACCTCCCCAGGTCTGTGTTGGTTTTCTCTGTGTACTCCAGTGTCCACCCTATCCCACAGACGCACATGTTAGATGAACTGCCGTGTCCATGTCTGCATGGGTCTGGTGTGAGTATGGGTGTGTGGGTGAGTGTGCCCTGAAACAGGATGGTGTCCCATCCAGTGTCAGCTCCTGCCAAGTGCCCTGGGCCGCTGAGGTGGGCCCCAGCACCTACACCCTGAACTGGTATAAGTATGTAGGAATATTAATGAACGAATAAATACAAATTACCATCGAATAAAAAATGCACAAAATCTATGACAACCATACAAATGCACAACAATCAAAGCTCTATGGAAGAGCATACTTGTGATAATTTCTTTTTGAACCACATGGAGGGAGGAGGTGCCTGACAATTTCTGCTTTGAACACATTTATTCCTTGATTTGACCCACTACTATTACAAAAGTAAGTACATTTGGATAAATAATCTTATGTTTCTATTAATCTTTATTAAAAGTGTATATAGCTCACATTTGTTTCAATGTTTAACATTAGAGGATTTAGGGTCTTTATTTATGTAGTTCATGAAGTGTTTGTGACCAGAAATACAAGGCAACAATTAATTCTTGTTTATATCAATTAACCTTTGGTAAATTCACTGGTCTTGTGATGTCCCAGCTTTTAAGAACCCATGGATGATGTTAATTGACGACTTATTGCATATGGTTTCTTTCAGCTCTGGTATGCTAATATTTTTTACTCTGGCTTTAAAAGGAAGAAAAGAGGTAATTCCCTAACTCAAACAAAACCATATATGTAAAAGATTTAGGTAATACATTTCCCTATATTTTTTGAACCAGTACTTTACATTGTAGGACTCTACCCACAGATGATTTATACAAGAACCCAGAGACATATGAACATTTGTTGCTGCAATTTCATTTGTAATGGCAAAAATTATGAAGTACCTGAAAAGCCATCAGTTAGGGTATGCTGTATGGTAATCACAGAAGGGTGGTCATAATTTATAAAAGCTTTGCTAGGGATCTCAAATCTGGTCACACATTAGCATCACCAGAGAGTTTAAAAGAATGTTGTTGTTGTTGTTGTTTTAATTCTGAGAATCAGAATTAAAATGCTTCAGACTATTTGAGTCAGAATTTCTGAAGGTGAAACCCGGTCACTGGTGTATTTCTAAAGTTTACCAGTGGTTCCAATGTAAACCCAAGTTAAGAACCACTTCATAATATGGTCTCATTTGAATTATTGGGGGAAAAAAGCCTACTGTTGTGTGTGTACTTGCCCATGTATACAAAAAGTTTCAAATAGAACTAAAGATATGGATCTGAATTAAAAGGAAGTTTTACTCCTAAAATTTTTTTACGACAAATACATATTGGTACTATAATTTAAAAGGTTAAGAGAAAAACATATTTCACAAATTTCTTAAACACCTGTAGGGTCTGGAGGAACAAAGGTAGTTTTTACTATTTGGCCTCAATTTGTATCTTTAAAAGCCGTTTAAACTTTAGCTACAAAATGACGGACACCCAATTAAAAAGTTAAAAATTTAAACAAAAGTTGGCATTCGGTGCTATATAATGCAACCATTATCACTTACTTTTTTCCTTAATAATTTATTTTTCTCCTTAATAACTTATTTTTCCTCTATAATTATAACATGAAGATACAATCTAAAACCCTCCTTGGAAGAAAAAGAGAATAGGTATAGAATTTAGAATCTGAAACAGATATGAAAGATCTAGCTTTTCTTTTAAGATATAAGAAAACTGTTACTCCCTGAATAAACTAGATGTTAAGTAGTTTGCAAGGGACTAATACAGTGACTTAATAATAGTTTAATACAGTTCTTACTGTATCATAATGCTATACAATAATGATTATGGCCTGTGTTTCAAGGGTGTTTGTACACATGGCAGGGAGGCAGAGGGGAGGTGTTTGTCCAAAAGTAACCCATCTAATTCTTTATGTTAGCATAATGCTAACTTTTGTCAATGATTTATAAGCCATCCAAGGAAAATATATTATGTAAGGGCTGAAATATTTTTATATATTTAAATGTCCCACATCAAGGGAACCTAATAAAAATGACAAACGGTTGATGTTATAATGTTTACTATGCATTGTATTAGAAAATATTTCTGTGTCTAATATTTGAGTTCATTCAGATTTTCTTTATTTACTCATCCACTATTTAATCTATTAATATTTTTGTTTATCTTCTTCACAATGCTACAGTTTTATAAATAGTAGCACTGAGAACTCAAGAAAAATTGCAAAAGCATAATGACAACTGGATGAGAATGTTAGGCACTTACTCTGAGTTTTAAACTGACAGTGTTTTGGATGAAGAGCACCATTAATCAATATTTATTGAACATCCACTGGGTACAGGATTTGGCCTCCGTCATTGACAATAAAGGTATTTGCAGAAGGGTAGATTTTTCTTCTTCTTGAAAGCTGTGGAAAACTGCCAAAAACCTAATGTGATAGGTAAAAATAAATGTGTCCCCCACCACTCATTTGAAGCCCTATTGTAAGGAAACAGATTTTCCTCTACAAATTAGCCTTCATTATAAAAATGAAATAGCTCTATTGTGAGAATACTGTTCTCTTCAACAGTTTTCTACATCTCAGGAAAGTTTACTGTTTTCTTTTTCTAGAAAAGAAAGAAAGGAGAAATTTTTTCTTGTTAATCATTCAATTTTTTTTTTTTTAATTTTGAAAAAAATATATAAACATCTGATCACATTTCCCCACTTCTAATGTAAGAATGTCGTCAGTAATGGCAAGCTGGTGGATATTCAAAGAGTTAAACAAAAGGGGGGGCATTCAGATAAATAGAAAATAATAAACTGTCTGAAAAATATTAATGTGCTAAGATAGGTATGATTCAAAATAGTTGGCTACAAAGCACCTTCTCAACTTGGTATGATAGTGTAATAAAAGAAAGAAAGTCAACTGTCTATTTTTAAAGTATCTATGTTAACCCATCAAAATAATTAGAAAAAATGATAGAATTTCTTCAAAGAATGAAGAAATATCTGCTATGAGCCTTCAAGGGCAATTCATTTTTCTATCACAAAATATGCTCTCTCTGAAATGTATAATAGAGAAGATTTAACAATTATTAGAAATTGGTGCAGTCAGCTCCTCATTCTAAGAAACTGATTTAGAAGCTCTGACGACATCTTACACTTTAGATCCAATTCAAAGAAAATCCAAAGAGAGTTCTATTTGATTTTAGGTTAATCTTTTTCTATTTTTATGGCCATATGTATTGCACCATTTAAATAATATATGTTCTACTGATTATTTTGCCTAAAAATGTTCATTAACAGGCAAAGAACTTTAAATATGCGAACTGAACTGGGAGGCAGAGCACAACAGAAACGTGAACATTTAAGGTTGAGTCGGTGTCCCCCGAACTGAATGAAAATTCTCATCACAGGCTTCCTGTGATAATGGCCTTTGTTCTTTATCTAAAACTCTTTCCATTCCAACTAAACACATGGATTTATATAATCTCTATTTATCAACATTTTCCTAGTTATCTACAATTTTTTTTTTTTTTTTTTCCATTTTAGAGGAAAATCAGGAGAACGTGTCTGTGGTGTATGGACCCCAAACACCATCACTGCCCTTTTTGAAATTGTTAGAATTTAGAATCAATAAAAGTATTTTATTTTTTAATTTATCAATTAGCAGTGTTATACCTGTTGTGGTAAAATACAAAATTCATTTTTTCCTACCACTGACAAGTAACAGGTTTAAGTTGGAGTGGTAATGTAACACACAGACTTCAAATAAGTGTTCAGTAGGAGCTAAAGACCTTATAAATTTCCCATGTAAAACGTGTCTTTAATTTGTCACTTGAAAATCTGTGGAGTGGGAATATGAACTACATATTTGTTTTATGCAAGAAAGAAAACTACTTAAAGTCCAAAGTGCAAAAAAAAAAATCTAGAGGGTAATTAGGGGAAAACACTGTCCTCAAATTGCATGTACACATATATCACATTCATTTACATGCATTCTAATTTGTCTTAGATGATAAATCTAGTAGCCAAAGTTGTGAGCTATGCTTGGCAGAAAAATAAAAAAATAATAAAAATAATAAAATTGCCAATCCAGACATCTGTCATTTCCGAACATCATCTCATAAACCAAACCAACCCAGAGCACCTCATTCAGAACACCAAGAACTCAGTTTGTAAAAACAATCAAAGCTGGATCATAAACTAAATAAATAGGCTATTCTAAACAGTGCTTTATCAACTAATCAATATTAGAAAATATTAGACAGTATGAATTACTTGTGAAGCCTAGGCAGGAGGATCACATGAGGCCAGGAGTTTGAGACCAACCTGGGCAACATAGCGAGACCTCTGTCTCTACCAAAAAAAAGTTGTTTTAGTTTATTAAAAAGGAAAAAAAAAAAAAAAACAACCCCGAGAATTATTAACCACTAAAAAAAAAAAAAAAATACTATTTATTTCTTCCTGGGGAGAAGGGAACTATACAGAATTTGATACCAGAATTCTCTTTTTAATTGTTTCTCTTACTATTTCTTTTTCTATGTTTATATTGTTATGGTTTTAACTTGAATAATCTTTGCTTCTGTTAACTTTTTCTTCAGTCTTTTCAGCTATTAAACCCATGCTATCTATTTTTCATCCATACACTGTAGTTTATATCTCAAGAAGTTCAATCTGGGTAATTTTTTATATATGCTTGTCACTACTTACTTTTTTATTATTTTTTTTATTTTTTGAGACAGAGTCTCATTTTGTCACCCTCGATAGAGTTCTATGGCAACATAGCTCACAGCAACCTCCAAATCTTGGGCTCAAGTGATTCTCTTGCCTTAGCCTCCCAAGTAGCTGGGACTACAGGTGCCTGCCACAACACCCAGCTATTTTTAGCAACAGGGTCTCACTCTTGTTCAGGCTGGTCTTGAACCTGTTAGCTCAGGGCAATCTACCTGTCTCAGCCTCCCAGAAGGCTAGGATTACAGATGTGAGTCACCATGCCTGACCTATGTCACTACTTATGTTGAATATAAAGGAATACATTTCAAAACTTGTCCTCACACTCTTGTTTGCTAACTCTAACATCTGTTTCAATTCTGAGTCAGTTTCAATTGGTTGAACTTTTCTCTCATAAGCTTATAGATGTTATTTTTCTGTTTCTATGCCTGATAATTTTTTATTGGATGCTAGATACTGTTAATTTTATTTTGAGGGTACTAGACATTTTTGTGTTCCTATAAATATTCTTATGTTTGCTTGGGGATTCAGTTAAGATTCATGGAAACATTGCGATACTTTCAGTTCTTTTTTTTTTTTTTTTAAGATTCATTAGTTGGGACCAGCTCAGAGTTTAGTCTAAAGTCAGTGTTCCCCAATTCTGAAACAGAACGCTTCTCCATGTCCCACTGGATGCCCCATGAATTATGGAACTTTCCTCCCTGGCAAGTGGGAGTAGGCATTATTCCCAGTCCTATGCAAACTACAAGGATGTTTCCTTTACCTTTTTGAATGGTTCTTTATCCCACCTTGGCTAGTTTCTTCACGTGCACTTGCTGGCCATCACTCCAATAAGCATCAGAGGGGACAACGGATCTCCAGAGTTCCCTCAGTGTATGCATCTGCCCTAGCCCTACGTCTTGCAAACTCTAGCTCTCCATCTCCTCAACTCAGGGAGTCCGCAGGGTTTCAAATGGTTTCCTCTCCCTAGACTACACTCTAGAAACTCTCTCAAGGCAGCAAGCTGGGGCAATCACAGGACTCACGTGGGGAGCACTAGTCTTCATTCCCTGATATTTACTATCTTGAGAGCTATTGTTTCATGAATTTGGTCTGTTTTATGGCCTGTTTCAGGCAGGAGAATAAATTTGTCCCTATCTCACTTGCTCAAGGCTGAAGTCTGAAATTATCTTTTCACAACACAAATCTGATAATGTAAATCCCCTGCTTAAAACACTTCATTGAATTCCCATCACTAAAATAAATCCCAAGCTCTTTACATTGATTTAGAAATTGACTTCATACTTTAAACATTGTCTACACTTCCACCTAATCTTGTTACTTGCTTACAATAAACATACTTCAAAATAAAATAATTATATTTTCAAATGTACAAAGTATTTTTTCATTACATTTGTCCATGCTATTCCCTCAATGTAGAACCCTATTCCCTGCCTTGGCTACTGAGAAAGTCTAATTCATCTATGAATAATGAACACAAAGTAACATCTCTGTGAAGCCTTCCTTCCAGGAGATTCTGCCAGCCACCTTCTCCCTCCTTGACTCCTACCCAAAGAGGAGTCCGCGCTCCTTCATTCTCACACTAGTAACCCTGCTCTTACTGTGGTGCCCACTACTTTGCACTATTACCTGTTTATTTAAACATCTATTTCCCACATTGGGCAGGCTCCTTAGATGCGCAAGTTTTCTCATTTGTAAAGTGAGGTTAAGGTAGAGTGTCAGAAGGTGGGGCACATAGGATAAATTTAACTTGATTGGCATGGCAGGTAACATCTTCCATTAATATACTTAGCTTATTTTCCTCAACCTCTGATAACCTTTTGTAAAATAACATACCTTGAAAAGGGCTGTGTACAATTTCTAATCTGAAGAACACATAATAAAAACAACACACAAAAAATTCTAAAACACATAAGACCTCCGTGCCTTCAGAATGGCAGAAGCTTAGAGACCACAATGGAGGATGGTCAAGGTGAAGTTGAAGAAATAATAGGGAGCCTGGGAGACTATGTATGAGATTTTATAATTTAATATGAACATTAACTGAATTATTACATAATCAAAATGCACTTGAAAAATAATTCAAAAGGCAGATAATATATTAGAGTTGATCAATAATTCAACTGTTGATTACGCTGATATTTCATTATATGTTGGTGTATTTTCAATTGAAATTACAGTGACTCTAAAGGGAAAATTAAGGTTCGCACCACCCTGTATTAGGTATTAGAAGTGGGGAACAGAATGGTGCAATCTTTGATGGGGGTTAAAGCTAAATAATCACCCCCAGTCTCTACTAGTTGCTGTGTCCAGGAATTCCCTAAATGAAGCAGACACTCTAACATCTTTAGAATGAATTTGTACCCAACTGACGATATTACTACTTAAAATACATAGCTGGAAAAAAGTCTCATGCTTCAGAGCAAATGGTAGAAGGTGAAGCACAATTATTAAAGACAACATTTAAGGGAAGAGTCTTTTCTCTATTAGGGTCTCGTTAAGCTTTGTTTACTTTCTCAGTAAGAATAAAGCCTCTGAGCAACATTTAATTAAAATGCTCCCCAAGCTTTCATGCTTCCTCAGGCAATAAGATGGGGAACACTGATAAAGTCTTCTTGTTGTGGACTAGGAAAAGAAAATGGATGGATAGCTGTGAACTTCCTACACAAATGTAGAGGAAAGTCATATCTCTGGAAAGACCAAACCAGTGAGATGCCATAAATCACACATTTGGAGTATAAAAATGCTTTGGATCACGAGCAACAGTTTAAAAAGGCCCCAGCTATATAATCTATGATCTCAGTTACAAACCACTAATTTCTAAGATCTAATAACATATAAAAGTGAAGGTTTTGTCAGTGGCATAAACGTAGTATTTCATTTAGGCTGGGCAATTCCCAAATTCTGAGAGAGGGTAAATCCCGTGGATCTGTATAGCTAAGGAAACAACAAGCAAAGCAAACAGACAACCTTTAGAATGGGAAAAGATATTAGCATATTATGAATCGGACAAAAAATTGATAAGTAGGATCTATAGAGAATGCAAATTGATCAACAAAAAAAGACCCAACAATCCCATATATCACTGGGCAAGAGACATGAATAGAACCTTCTCTAAAAGAAGACAGATGAATGGCTAACAAACAT
>CAUYPK010047171.1:0-14624 GCA_963574355.1 Loris lydekkerianus | reverse complement strand
TAGTTTACAGTTTTTCTTTTGCAATAAATATTGAAAAGCTTTTAACCTACTGATTCCTCAAGTATTGTAACTGTTTTGGGTATATATTTTTATTTTTGAAATTTACCAGTGGCTGCTGCATTTTCCACCTTGGCTTATACTCCAGTCACTAAGTTTTCCCAGTTTTAGGGTAAAATTAAGGGGGTCAGCTTATTCTCGGGTTGGCTTATACTTGAGTATATATGGTAAGTAATAAGACTCTGATCCAAATTTATAGGAACTGTCCCAAGAAGTAGCTATATTTTTACCTGGGTTAAATCACCTTGTAGAATGATTTTTTCTTTTTTCTTTTCTTTTTTTTTTAGACAGAGGCTCACTATGTTGCCCTCAGTAGAGCGCTGTGGCATCACAGCTCACAGCAACCTCAAACTGTTGGGCTGAAGTGCTTCTCTTGCCTCAGCCTCCCAAGTAGCTGGGACTACAGGCACCCACCACAATTCCCGGCTATTTCTGCTTGCAGTTGTCATTGTTCTAGCAGGCCTGGGCCGGGTTTGAACCCGCCAGCCAGAGTGTATGTGGCTGGCACTCTATCCACCAAGCTACAGGCGCCACCTTCTTATAGGATGATTTAGAAAAAAAAATGTTATTTCTTTAATTCAAAATCATGTAGATCAGCACCCTTCTGTAAACAATCTGATGGCTTTCCTATATATCTGGGGCAGTTAGTCTGATGAAATTCTTAGTGCAAAATGTATCAAGTTGAAACAGATGTTGCCTCCTGTAATAGTTTTCTTCTTTGGAGGTTGAATAGGTTGGTAAGTTGATAAAGTCTAAGTGAATACTCAGGAGTGAATGAAAACTCTATGAAACCTTGCCTATTCTTTCAACAGATATTTATTCACAAAGGTGATTTTATTAGGATATAATGCCTTACCTTGAGCAAGTTTGAATTGATTAATTAAAATAGAAAAAATATAGAAGGATGAAGACGGTAAGTGTTTAGGAGGGAGCAATAACTGTTTGGATGTATGATGATATTCAAAGATTAATGTTAATATTTTTAAGTGTAGTAATGGTATTATGGTGAATTTTAATGGTCATTATCTTTTAAAGATATATTCTGAAATATTTATAAATAAAATATAATGTCTGAAATGTGCTTTAAAATAATTTAGAGTGGATAGACTTGTTGGTATAAAAACACAATAAGATTGGCCATAAGTAGATAATTGTTGAAGCTGATAATGAACTTTTTCATATGTTTGAAATTTTTCAATAATAAAAAATATTTTTTTCGAAACTTTCAGGACTGCCTGGGGGTGGTAGTTCACACCAATAGTCCCAGCACTCTGGGAGGCCAAGGCAGGTGAATCCCTTGATCTCTGAACAAGAGCAATACCCCGTCCCTACTAAAAACACAAAAACTAGCCAGGCATTGCGGTGGGCACCTATAGTCCCAGCTACTCCGGAGGCTGAGGCAAGAAGACCACTTGAGCCTTAGAGTTTGAAGTTGCTATGAACTATCACCCCATGACACTCTACCCAGGGCAACATAATGAGATTTTGTCTCAAAAAAACAAAATCAAAACCAAAAACTTTTAGGACAATCTAAAAATTTAATTTAAAAACCAATTCCATTCACAACAGTATCCAAAAAGAAAACAACACTTAGAAATGAATTTTTTTTAAAAATGTACAGAACTTATACTCTGAAAACTCTAAAATATATTAAAGAAGATGTAAGTAATTGGGGAAACATCCCCCATTCCTAGATCAAAAGGCTTAACATTGTTAAGATAGCAATTATTCTGCAAACTGATGAACACATTAAATGTAATTTCTAACCATAAACTCAGATGACTTCTTGGTAGAAATAAGACTAATAAGTAATAAGAAATAAGTAATAAGTTGATTCTAAAATTCATATGGATTTCAAGGCATATAATAACCAAACAATCTTAATAAAAAAGAAGAAAGTCAGAGGACTCATGCCTCCTGATTTCAAAACCTGCTACAAAGCATCAGTAATCAAGACAGCATGTGGTTTTGGCAGAAAGATGTACATATAAATCAATATAATAAAATTGAGAGTCCAGAAATAAACCCATCAATTGATTTCTATAAAGGTACCAAGACCACCTGATTAAACACAGAATTACAATTTCACCCAACAATTCTATTCCTAGGTATATCCCCTAGAGAAATGAGGCCAGGTGTAATGGTTCACACCTTTAATTCCAGCACATTGAGAGACTGAGGCAGGAGAAGCTTTTGAGGGCAAGAGTTTGAGAATAGCCTGGGCAACATAACGAGACCCCCACCCACCTCTACAAATAAAACATAAAAAATTAGCCAGGCATGATGGTACATGCCTGTAGTCCTAGCTACTTGGGAAGCTGAAACAGGGGGATCACTTGGGCCCAGGAGTTCAAGGTTGCAGGGAGCTATGATTGGGCCCCTGCACTCCAGCCTGAGTGAAAAAGCAAGACCCTAGGAAGGATAAGGAGGAAGAGGAGGGGAGGGTGAGATGGGGAGAGAGAAGAAAAAGAGGAGAGATGGTGAGATGACAAGAAGAAGAGGAAGAGGAGGAGGGAGAAGGAGGGGAGGAATGGACCCTGAAAGCATTGTGTCAAGTGAAGGAAGCTAGTCATAAAAGACCACGTATTGTATTCTTGTATTTGTATAAAAAATCCAGAACAGGAAAATCTACAGACATAAGGTAGATTAGCGGTTGGCTAGGGAAGTGGCAGGGTCCTAAACGGTATGGGGTTTCTTTTGGGGGTGATGAAAATCTTTTAAAATTGACTGTGGTAACAGTGGCATAAGCCTGTGTGCTGCATTTTAAATGGGTGGATTTTATGATCGTATGCACTATGCCTCAATGAATTTGTTTTAAAAAAATCATGGCAACGCACACACACGTACATTTGGACAGAACTGGTAAAAAGAGTAGTGGCCATGGTACCGTGGTTTTGGATTTTCCCAAAGCTCCACATAAAAACAGCAATTAGATATAAAAAAGGAAAAACCCATGGAAAACATTCACAGAAACACTAGAGATGAGGTATCCTTCTGAGTCCCAAAATACGACTAGGTAGGAACAAACCAGCAACAGCCACAGAACACGCACGTGACTGTTATCCTCGGTGTAGGAAAACACAGGAAGCGGACTGAGCATGCAGGAGATGATGACTTCCACACTGTATTTTTTTATTAAATCATCTAAAAGTATTTGCCTTAGTCCTGACCCTTTAGAATGCAGGGTGGTTGTCTTCATATAAAGGAAAATTATTAACAATGTGCACTTACAAGCATTGTATAACTTTGTGTCACCTCTAACAGCACCTACCCCTTCTTTCCCTTATTCTTTCAGACACATTGTGCCCTTTGTTTTTTCTTATTCCAACTCAAAATTTATCTACTAAGGAAAACTTTATATGGTTGGCCCTTTTAACTTAGTCACTTTCCACGATGACTCAGATGACCTCACCTCCAGCTCAAAAGCCTCATTTCCACCAAATTAATTTCCCCTCGTTGAGATTTGTGCTTTTTCCATTTAAACCTGCCCAATAAGATGTGACAATCTTAGAGAGAAGGATGTTTTCTCTGGAACCACCCTGCTGTGTCTAGGACCCATTAAGCAGGACAGAACGGGAAAACGATTCTAATGCCAGCACCCACATCATATCTGGTCCCCCATTATTGCTTTACAATAATGAGACTACCATTTAAAAAACCCAGGTATTCTTCTAACTGATCCTGAAAAACCTTTTACGCTATGGCAGTAAACTTACCAACACTTTTCTTTTTTTAAATAACACTTTCACTATTTTTTATTTAAAAAGCAAAGTGGTTTCTCGGTGAGCCAAAGTTAAGCTCTGAAGCACATTTTCAGCAGCCCAATGTAAACATAATTGGTGCTTTGGCTAAAGGGAGGAGCAGGGCAGGATATTATGCAAACCTGTTTGACCACACATATTTTATAAGGCTGCCCTCCCACGCAAAGGGGAATACATAATACCAATTTGCAATTTAGGCATCATTAAAGCGGCCTGCTAATGGCCCATCTTCTCCAAACAACCTACAGAGCCCTCCTTTCCACCTCCAGTAGGTTTCACTTCTCCTCCTCAAAAGGAAGAAGAAAGTACCAAGGATGAGTTATGAAGACTTTTCTTGCAAGCATTTTGAATTTTTGCTCTTAAAATTGATGATTTTAAGACATAAATCATACATACCACTATGTAATGATATAATTAGAGTGTTTAAAAATTAATTGGACGTCTAATAATGAACACATTTATAGTAGATAACGATGACTCTCTAAAAGGCAGAATCTGCCTCTAAACTTGATGATAATAACCATTTTCAAAGCCAAACTTCCTGAATTGTGCTGTTGAACATCTGAGGGCTGCTTTTTTCTTCACTGATGAGAAGTTAATTACTCAACACACTCCAGAGAAATCATGCTCTCTACTGGCTAATGCAAACTTCACAAAACAACAAACTGAAATGGTAATTTGCCTGTACAAAGCACTCCCCTGTAGTCAGATGGTCAATAAGCATTCACACTGCATCTACAACTACAGGTGGGGTGCACACTGAAGGCCAGAATTTGTCATCTGCGGAAACCACAACAGAAACTATCCCTCATAGAGGCGATGTTACTGGTCAGACAATATAAACAACTGTTCACACTATTGATGATGAAAAAGAACCAAGAGGGAAAACCTTAAGGAATCACTTGAGGATGTTCCTACTTTACTCTGCTCCTTACCAACAAATAGCTCAGCACACAAGTTTTTGAACATTCCTCTTATAAATATTCTGAGATCCTCAGAAGCTTGGAATTAAGAACTTGAAAATTTTACAGGTCACACAACAGTGATCTTCTAAACTTTGCCTTTGTCTATGGCCAGCGGAACACCCTGATCTGAGGCTCTGGGAATGCCAGCAATGTGGGCCAGGGAGGCGCTGATTAGAAAAGTGACCATGTGAAGTCTGCAAGACTCTATCTGACTCTTACTTCTTGACTGTATTGAGATATATTACTTTTTGAATTAGTTTCCAATGAAGAATTGAGTCCAAATTACAAGTATCCATTCTCATAATGTCTTTGGCCCCACACCCTACAGTGACCAAGTTTGCCCAGGACAAATATGAGCAAGAGACAGAAGCAAGCACCCCAGAATTCCTTCTTACACCCATAACACACAATCACAGGTGCTGCCCCCTCTAGCCTGGGATCCTGGTTTCTGTCACCAGCTGCCCCATTTATCCCCTTTGATTGGGACCAACCTCTGGGTTTCTTGTCTGGCTTGTGGAGGCTTCAGCTAAGCTGTAGGTGCTCAGCCTCCTCAGTCCTTCAGCTAAGTGGTGCTTCCCCCGCTGTCTTCAGAGAAGTGGTCTGCTTCATGACAAATCCTAGCTCCATGGAAGCCCATGCTCCAACCCTGCTCCATGTCCCCACAGTAATAAACTTGTGGGCATCAGTGGGGCACAGTGGTACAGCTGCACCTCTGAGAACATTTCTCAATATTATCCCCTCTTCAACAATTTTCCCAAAATAGCCAGTTGTTAAGGTCATGATGAGAAGATGCTAGAGAAAGACCCATGAACTTCATGAACAATCCACATGTGGTCAGACAAGATGGGGCACTGAGTCTAATTGTGATCCCCCAGGCCCCTGCCTCTTCCCACCCTCAGCCTCAGTGCCCTGATCTTAGACCCAGCCAGCCCTTTGCTTAGAGGAAAGTTGCCCTGGGGAAAAAAAAAAAAGCAGAAATGGAGAAGAAAAAAGCCCTCTTCTTTGCTTTTTGTTTTTTCCTCCAGTTCTTCCTGCAGACATCTGCCAGGAGGCCATATGGTATAAATATATCACAGACATTTACCTTATATGTTTATTTTACAAACCTAAACCACCTCCTAGCTCCTCTGTGGGCAGTAACTAATCATCCCTCACAGGCGCAAGAGGACTGCTCAGAGGGCAGCCTTAGGCAACGGACTTGGAAAGACAAGAATCTGGTGTAATTTTTCTCTTTTTCAAAGACCAGGGTGTGGGTGGGTCTGATGAAGCAAGATTTCTATTCAAAACTAAGAAAACATTTATTGCCACCTGCTAAGAATCAGATCCTATGCCCAGTGTTTTCAATATTTACCCAGTATCTTAGCATCTTTTCTTGTATTTTGTAGGCAATTTGAATATAGAAACTTTTAAGGATATAAATATAGATTTGATCAAATGTGCACTTATAATATTTAATTTATTCACTTAGCTACAATACATGTTATAATACACGTGCCATAATTTACATAAATGTATAAATATTAACTTTTCCACTTTTTTTCCTCAGTTTTACTTTAACTGTTCATGTATTTGACATATCATTACTAGAACTAATATTGAGAATTAATACAATTTTCTGGAACACATCACTCTTACTTCTTGACTGTATTGAGATATATTACTTTTTGAATTAGTTTCCAATGAAGAATTGAGTCCAAATTACAAGTATCCATTCTCATAATTAACTAGGATATTTGATTTTACTCATCCTGTACATGACCTACATAATTTGAATAATTCCTCCATTATTTTCTTAATTGATCCTTTAAAAAAAACATCGGTGTTCAACGATACTCAGCAGTTGCAAGTTGAGGTCATTCCTTCATACTAATTGTTAAACCTTTGCCAATTGCCTTTCTCTTTTTTAAAACGAATGATTTTTTTTTTTCTTTTTGAGACAGAGTCTCACTTTGTAACCCTCAGTAGAGTGCTGTGGCATTATAGCTCACAGCAACCTTAAACTCTTGAGCTCAAAGTGATTCTCTTGCCTCAGCCTCCTTGGGCCTACCAGTACTTGCCACAAGGCCCAGCTAGTTTTTTGTTTGTTTGTTTGTTTTGCCTTTTTTTTTTTTTTTTTTTTCAGAGCCGTGGTATTGCTCTTGCTCAGGCTAGTCTTGAACTCCTGAGCTCAGGCAATCCACCTGCCTCAGTCTTCCAGAGTGCTAGGATTACAGGCATGAGCCACCATGCCCAACCCCAAAACAAATGATTTTTTTAGGTGACCTCCATGAACATCTCAAACTGGCATTCTTTTTTTTTTTGAGACAGAGCCTCACCCTGGGTAGAGTGCTGTGGCATCACAGTTCACAGCAACCTCCAATTCCTGGGCTTAAATGATTCTCTTGCCTCAGCCTCCCAAGTAGCTGGGACTACAGGTGCCCACCACAATGCCTGGCTATTTTTTGGTTATAGTTGTCATTGTTCAGGCCCAGACTCAGGCTGCATTTGAACCCACCAGCTCTGGAGTATGTGGTTGGTGCCTTAGCCACTTGAGCTACAGGCTTTGCACCTCAAACTGGCATTCTTTAATACAGTTTCAGGATTATATGTTGTTCAAAATAAAGTAATTGGGATCACATCCCATATTATGAGTCTGTGTAATGATTTAAACCAAGGTAACTCATTTCTGAGGAGTATATTTCAGAGGAGGAAAAGTTCTTGCCTTATATTAGGGAACATGTGACATATTATCTATCAGACTCTAAGGATATAGACCCCACTGACTACTGAGAACTGAATGACTACTTTAAGACCAAAGAGCTGGAATAATATTCAATATTATTAGGCACTTATACTGAGTCAGGCACTTTTCTAAATATTTTACATGTGTTAACCATACATATATTAACTCATTAAGTCCACAAAATAACTTCATGTGTCAGAAACTATTATTGATCCCATTTGAAAAACAGGAAACTGAGGCACTAGGTAATTTTTCCTGATCTGAACCCAAGGAGACATCAGATTTCTAATTTTTGCTTGTCAAGTCTAGACAATTTATGAGAACATGTATTTTTGCTCCTTCTATTGAAAAAAAAAAAAAAGTCTAGAATCTCAACAGTTCCCAATTCTGAATGCACATTTGAACCATCAAATGATGCCTGGGCCCTAATAATCCATACAATTTAATCCAGATCTCTGGAGGTGTGGTATGTTTTTTAAATGCCTTCCCCTGGGAATGCTAAAGGGTCATAAAGTTGACAACTCTCAGACTAGATGGATAGTCCTCAAGTTAATGCACAAAGGAATTAGCAGTTTGTAAATCAAAATTAGATTGACTGGCTTTAATGGAGAATTTAAGTTGGTAATTCTGCCAACATAAAATTCTTTCTAAATGGGTTCAGAGCCCTGGCTTTTAAATTAGATGTAGTAGATTTGAGCTTTGCCTTTTCAGGTGACTGACTTCAGAAAAGTAATCTAAACTGTTTTCATTGGTCCAGTGCTATGGCTTAAGCCTACAACCCTAACACTTTGGGAGGCAGAGGTGGGTGAATCACCTGAGTTCTCGAGTTGGAAACCAGCCTGAACAAGAAGCTGACCCATCTCTGCTAGAAAACGCCCCCAAACTAGCCAAGTATTGAGGTAGGCACATGTAGACCCAGATAATCAGGAGGCTGAGGCAAGAGGATCATTTTAAGCCCAAGAGTTTGAGGTTGCTGTGAGCTATGATGCCAAGGCAATCTACCCAGTATGATAGAGCAAGACTCTGTCTTAAAAAAAAAAAAAAAAAAAAAAAAAACTTTTTATTTATCTATAAAATTGAAATCTTTGATTGTGGGAGAACTGCCCTGGCAAGTTCCGTCCTCAGGATCACAGAGTGAAGATCAGGCGAGAGACTTTGGGCGAGTAATCTAGTGACTGAACAGTCAAAAGGTGGGGACTGAGATGCCTTAAACCTTGACCCTCAGGGGCATAGAGTGAGACAGGTTGTGGCACACTGGGTAAGCAAGCAGCCACTTTAGGAGTGATCCCAGCGACAAGTGCATTCCTGAGAAAGCTTCTGCTTAGACAAGGTTAGCAGTTTAAAGTGCCTTTTTAGCAGGCTGAGGAGAGATTTAGGTTCTCCACCCTGCAGGGTTTGAGAAATCAGCAGTGGCTGACAGTCCCCATCTCATACAGCTCTATCAGCATTGTGAGTAACATCTCATACCCCAGAAGATCACCGATTGCCCAGACAATATTCAGCAAGATATATGTATGGCTTTGTTTTTGGTTTTTGGTTTGTTGTTGTTGTTGTTGTTTTGTTTTATTTTAATTTGAACATTTTTCCTCTATATTTTTCTTCCTTCCTTCCTTCCTTCCTTCCTTCCTTCCTTCCTTTCTTCATATTTCTAGTTTAAATATAATTTTCCATTGTTGCCTTCTTTAACAATTAGAACATCATTTTTGCTAGTGTTTCTACCACTATTATTTGGTTTCCCCCCCATTTTATCCCATAAAGTTTTCTGTTTGCTTGTCTTGGTTTGATTTATACCATTTTTGTCTTTCCTCTCTACGTGGTGAAGGTGGCATACTGTGTCTGAACAGGCTGGCAAAGAGCTGCTGACTTCAAGGAAACCACCCAACCCAGCACCCCCAGAGGTTGGGAGTTTTTAAGATTGAGTCAAAGTACCCTACTATACACCTATGTTGATCCTGTCTTCCTCTTTCTGTGCCTCTCTTCTTTTTTGTCAATATTCCATTTTACTCAACCCCTCTCCTTTCTCTCTCTCTCTCTTTTTTTTTTTTCCTTTTTCAATCTCTTTTCCCTTATTGCTTTTCAATCTTCTCATCCATCTGGTCCTGTAGCAAAAGGACTCATCAAAATCCTAGGCCAGAAGCATGGTAAGCAAAAGAGCAAGAGGAAGTGAAAGGAAAATTAAGGCAAGGAAACAGATAAAAGAAAACACTCATGAGGAAGAATCAACAGAAAAATCCTGGCAACATAAAAAACCAGTCCAGAGCAACCCCTCCACCTAAGGGACTGTGAGGTAGCTACTACAGAGGATTTCACCTATAAAGAAATGTTAGAAATGACAGAAGGGGAATTTAGAATACAGATGATGAAAACAATGAAGGAAATGGTGGAAACAATGAAGGAAACTTCTGATAAAGTGGAAAATAATCAAAAGGAAATCCAAAAACAGAATCAAATAAGAGATGAACAATATGAAGAATATAGAGAGGATATAGCAGACCTCAAGGAAATGAAGCAGTCAATTAGGGAACTTAAAGATGCAATAGAAATTATCAACAACAGATTAGACCATGCAGAAGAATCTCAGAGGTAGAGAACAACGCTCTTGAGATAACTCAGATATTTAAAGGACAGAAAAAAAGAGAGAGAAAGGAAAAGATTCACTGACACAATTATGGGACTTTATGAAGTGTTCAAGCATACGAGTTATAGGTATCCCAGAAGAGAAAGAAGAATGCCCCAGGGGAATGGAAATCATACTAGAGAATATTATAAATGAAAATTTTCCAAATATCACCACAAATTCTGAAATTCTCTTTTCAGAGGGCTATCGGATGCCAGGTTGCCTCAATTCTAGCAAAGCTTCTCCAAGACACATCGTGATGAACCTGTCCAAAATCAAGACAAATGAAAAGATTCTTCAAGCTGCCAGGAGTAAGTGCCAGTTGACCTACAGGGCCAAATCAATCAGGGTGATTGCAGACTTCTCTAATGAAACTTTTGAAGCAAGAGACAATGGTCATCTACCTTTAATCTACTTAAACAGAATAATTTCTAGTCCATAATTCTATATCCTGCTAAGCTATGCTTTGAAATTGACAGAGAAATCAAATCATTTACTGATATACAAACATTGAGGAAATTCACCATAACAAGACCAGCTCTACAGGAAATACTTCAACCTGTTCTACACACTGACCATCACAATGGATCAACAGTAAAGAAGAACTCAGAAATTAAAGGACAGAACCTAACTTCCACACTGATGCAAAAGATAAGACTAAGCAATGGACTCTCACAAAATAAGATTTATAGAACACTACCACACTTATAAATTATCTCAATAAATGTTAATGGCCTGAATTCCCCTCTGAAGAGGCATAGATTGGCTGATTGGATTAAAAAATACAAGCCATCCATTTGCTGTCTGCAGGAAACACACCTAGCTTCAAAAGACAAATTACAACTCCAAGTTAAAGGTTAGAAGACAATTTTTTAGGCAAACAGAAAGCAGAAAAAAAAGAGGAGTTTCAATCTTATTTTCAGATACATGTGGATTTAAAGCAACTAAAGTCAAAAAGGACAATGATGATCACTTTATATTCGTCAACGGAAAAATACAACAGGAAGACGTTTTATGGAAATATTTATGCACCCAACTTGAATGTTCCCAGATTCTTGAAACAGATTTGCCCAGTCTGAGCAATATGATATCCTGTATCACCATAATAACAGGGGACTTTAATACTTCTCTTAAAGAGCCAGACAGATCCTCTAAACAGAAATTAGACAAAGCTATAAGGGACTTAAATGAGACCCTAGAACAACTGTGCTTGATAGACACATATAGAATACTCCATCCCAAAAATAAAGAATATAGATTCTTCTCATCATCCCATGGAACATTCTCCAAAATTGATTATATCCTAGAACACAAAACAAACCTCAACAGAATCAAAAGAATTGAAATTTTACCTTGTATCTTCTCAGACCACAAGGCACCAAAGGTGGAACTCAACTCCAACAAAAACATTCAACCCCACACAAAGGCATGGAAATTAAACAACCTTCTGTTGGATGACAGTTGGGTGCAGGATGAAATAAAACAGGAAATCATTAACTTCTTTGAGCAGAACAACAATGAAGACACAAGTTACCAAAACCTGTGGGATACTGCAAACACAGTTTTGAGAAGAAAAATTACCACTTTAGTTGCCTACATTTGAAAAACAGAAAGAGAGAGCATCAACAAACTCACAAGCCATCTTGTGGAATTGGAAAAAGAAGAATAATCTAAGACTAAACCCAGAGGAAGAAAAGAAATATCCAAAACTAAATCAGAGATCAATGAAATTGAAAACAAAAGAATCATTCAGAAAATTAATGAAACAAGGAGTTGGTTTTTTAAAAAAATAAATAAAATAGATAAACCTTTGGCCAGACTAACGAGAAATAGAAAAGCAAAATCTCTAGTAACCTCAATCAGAAATGATAAAGGGGAAATAGCAACTGATCCCACAGAGATGCAAGAGATCATCTCTGAATACTACCAGAAACTCTATGCCCAGAAGTTTGACAATGTGAAGGAAATGGATCAATATTTGGAATCACACCCTCTTCCTAGACTTAGCCAGGAAGAAATAGAGCTTCTGAACAGACCAATTTCAAGCACTGAGATCAAAGAAACAATAAAAAAGCTTCCAACAAAAAAATACCCTTGTCTGGATGGCTTCACACCAGAATTCTATCAAATCTTCAGGAAGAGCTTATTCCTGTACCACAGAAATTATTCCAAAAAATTTAGGAGGAAGGAATCATTTCCAACACGTTCTATGAAGCAAACATTACCCTGATACCAAAAGCAGGAAAAGACTTAACTAAAAAGGAGTATTTCAGACCAATTTCACCAATGAACATAGATGCAAAAATTCTCAACAAAATCCTAGCCAATAGATTACAGTTTATCATCAAAAAAGTCATACATCATGATCATTCCAGGGATGGAAGACTGGTTTAACACATGCATGTCCGTAAACATTATTCACCATACAAACAGAGGCAAAAATAAAGACCATATGATCCTCTCAATAGATGCAGAACAAGCATTCACCAAAATCCAGCATCCTTTTCTAATTAGCACACCGAGGAGCATAGGCATAGGTGGCACATTTCTTAAACTGATCAAAGCTATCTATGACAAACCCACAGGTAATATTTTACTGAAGGGAGTAAAACTGAAAGCTTTTCCTCTTAGAACTGGAACAAGGTTCTCTTCTGTCACCTTTACTATTCAACATAGTGCTGGAAGTTCTAGCCAATACAATTAGGTAAGACAAGGAAACAAAGGGTATCCAAATGGGAGGAGAGGAGGTCAAACTCTCCCTCTTTGCTGATGATATGATCTTATACTAAGAGAACCCCAAAGATTCAACCGTAAGACTCCTGGAAGTCATCAAAAAATACAGTAATGTCTCAGGATATAAAATCAATGTCCACAAGTTAGTAGCCTTTATATACACCAACAACAGCCAAGATGAGAGGCTAATTAAGGACACAACTCCCTTCACCATAGCTTCAAGGAAAATGAAATACCTAGGAATATACCTAATAAAAAAGGTGAAGGACCTCTATAAAGAAAATTGGGAAATGCTATGAAAGGAAACAGCAAAGGATATTAACAAATGGAAGAACATACCATGCTCATGGCTGGAAATAACCAACATTGTTAAAATGTCTATATTTCCCAAAGCAATCTACTGATTCGATGCCATCCCTATTAAAATACCAACATCGTACTTTCAAGACTTGGAAAAATTTATTCTGTGTTTTGTATGGAACCAGAAAAAAACCCATATGGCTAAGGCAGTACTTAGTAATAAAAACAAAGCTGGAGGCTTTGTACTACAAAGCCATAGTGGTCAAGACCGCATGGTATTGGCACAAAAATAGACATTTGGAATCGAATAGAAAAACAGGCAATGAAACTAACATGTTACAACCACCTAATCTTTGATAAACCAAAGAAGAACATACACTGGGGGAAAGACTGCTTATTCAATAAATGGTGCTGGAAGAACTGGATATCCACATGTAAAAGACAGAAACTAGACCCACACCTTTTTCCACTCAATAAAAATTGATTCATGATGGATAAAGGACTTAAATGTAAGACATGAAACAATAAAAATCCTCAAAGTAAGCATAGGAAAAACACTGGAAGATATCAGCCTGGGGAAAGACTTCATGAAGAAGACTGCTGTGACAATTGCAACAACAACAAAAATAAACAAATGGGACTTCATTAAACTGAAAAGCTTCTGTACAGCTAAGGAGACAACAACCAAAGCAAACAGACAGCCTACACAATGGGAAAGATATTTGCATATTTTGAATCAGACAAAAGCTTGATAACCAGGATCTAAAGAGAACTCAAATTGATCCACATGAAAAGCCAACAATCCATATATCAATGGGCAAGAGAAATGAATAGAACCTTCTCTAAAGAAGACAGATGAGTAGCTAAGAAACATATGAAAAAATGCTCGTCATCCCTATCTATTAGAGAAATGCAAATCAAAACCACCCTGAGATACCATCCAACCCCAGTGAGAATGGCCCACATCACAAAATCTCAAAACTACAGATGCTGGTGCAGATGTGGAGAGAAAGGAACACTTTTATACTGCTGGTGCGACTGCAAACTAATATAACTTTTTTGGAATGAAGTATGGAGAAACCTCAAAGAACTTGAGCTAAACCTCCCATTTGATCCTGCAATCCCATTACTGGGCATCTACTGAGAAGGAAAACAATCCTTTTATCATATGGACATTTGCGTTACATTATTTATTGCAGCTCAATTTACAATCACCAAAATGTGGAAACAATCTAAATGCCCACCAACCCAGGAGTGGATTAACAAGCTGTAATATATGTACACCATGGAATACTATTCAGCCATTAAAACAATGGAGACTTTACATCCTTTGTATTAACCTGGATGGAAGTGGAACACATTATTCTTAGTAAAGCATCACAAAAATGGAGAAGCATGAATCCTATGTATTCAATTTTGATATGAGGACAATTAATGACAATTAATGACACAGTGGGTAGAGGATTAAA
>CAUYPK010047169.1:0-10908 GCA_963574355.1 Loris lydekkerianus | reverse complement strand
GGGATAAAACTGACTTGGTCATGATGTATAATTTGTTTGATGTGTTGCTGGATTCTGTTTGTTAGGATCTTGTTGAATATTTTTGCATCTATATTCATTAGTGATACTGGTCTATAATTTTCTTTTCTTGTTGGGTCTTTTTCTGGTTGGGGATCAGGGTGATGTTTGCTTCATAGAATGTGTTGTGTAGTCTTCCTTCTTTTATTACATTTTGGAACAGGTTGAGTAACATAGGTACTAATTCCTCTTTAAAGGTTTGAAGAATTCTGATGTGAAGCCATGTGGTCCTGGGCTTTTCTTTTTTAGGGAGATTTTGTATGGTTGATACTATTTCAGAACTTGATATGGGCCCGTTCAACATTTCCCCTTGATTCTGGCTAAGTCTTGGAAGGTGACATGCTTCCAAGTATTGGTCAGTGTCCTTCAGATTTTCATATTTCTGAGAATAAAGTTTCTTGTAATATTTATTAAGGATTTTTTGAATTTCTGAGGTGTCTGTTATTTGTCTTTGTCGTTTCTGATTGATGAGATTAGAGATTTTACTCTTTTTATCCTGCTTAGGTTAGCCAAAGGTTTATTTTATTGACCTTTTCAAAAAACCAACTTTTTGATTTATTGATCTGTTATATAATTCTTTTTTTGTCAATTTCATTTAATTCTGCTCTAATTTTGGTTATTTCTTTTCTTCTACTGGGTTTGGGGGTGGAATGTTCTTCCTTTTCCAGTTGCTTGAGATGTCCCATTAAGTTGTTAACTTCTTCTCTTTCCATTCTCTTGAGGAAGACTTGCAGTGCTATAAATTTTCCTCTTAGGACTGCCTTTGCAGTATCCCAGAGGTTTTGAAAATTCTTGTCTTCGTTGTTGTTTTGTTCCAAAAATCTGGCAATTTCCTTCTTAATCTCATCTCTGACCCAGCTGTCATTCAGCATAAGTTTATTTAACTTCCATGTTTTTGTATGAGTATGCAGATTCCTGTTGTTGCTGAGTTCAACTTTTATTCCATGGTGGTCTGAGAAGATGCAAGGAATAATTTCTATTCCTTTAAATTTATTGAGGTTAGACTTGTGACCTAAGAAGTGATCGATTTTGGATTATGTTCCATGGACTGATGAGAAGTATGTGTATTCAGTTTTGTTGGGATGAAATGTTCTGTAGATGTCTGCTCAATCCAAATGTTGGATCGTTTAAATCTAAAATTTCTTTGCTTAGCTTCTTATTGGAGGATCTATCCAACACTGCCAAAGGAGTGGTGAAATTTCCCAACTATTATGGAACTGGAGAAAATCAAGTTGCTCATGTCTGTTAGAGTTTCTCTTATAAATTAGGAGCATTTTGGTTGGGTGCATAGATGTCAATAATTGAAATCTCATCATATTGAGTATTCCCCTTAACAAATATGAAGTGACCATTCTTATCCTTTCTTCCTTTTGTTGTTTAAAGCCTATTGTATCTGCAAATAGAATTGCAACACCTGCTTTTTTCTGATTGCCATTTGTCTGAAATATGGATGACCATCCTTTCAACCCGAGTCTGTATTTGTCTTTTAAGTTAAGATGCGACTCTTGTATGCAACAAATATCTGGCCTGAGTTTTTGTATCCAGTCAGCTAACCTGTGCCTCTTTAGTGGACAGTTTAAGCCGTTCACATTAATGGAGAATATTGATAAGTCTGGTAAAATTTGGGTATCAAGTTTTTTGAAAGTCCAGTGGACATTTTTAATCCTTTTGCCACTGTGGAAGTTGGAGTTTGATCAAAAGTTTCTGAGTGAGTTTACTTTTGTGGTAGAGGATTGGGCTGGTCATTTTGGAGGATAGGTCTGAGAATATCCTGAAGAGCTGGTTTGGTTATGGGAAACTTCTTTAGCATATGAATGTCATTAAAGTATTTAATTTCTCCATCATAAATGAAACTCAGTTTAGCTGGATATAGGATCCGGGGTTGAAAGTTATTTTGCTTTAGGAGATTAAAAGTTGATGAACACCCTCTTCTGGCTTGAAAAGTTTCAGCAGAGAAATCTGCAGTTATTCTAATATCCTTCCCTTTGTAGGTAATGGATTTCTTACGTCTGGCTGCTTTCAGAATTATCTCCTTCATATTAACTTTAGTGAAGTTAATTATGATATGCTGGGGGATGTCTTATTCGGATTGAGTTGTGCTGGGGTTCTGCTTTCTGAATTTCAGAATCTCTTGGCATATCTGGAAAATTCTCTTTTATAATTTCATGGAGAAGGGCCTTTGTGCCTTGCGAGGCCACTTCATCACTTTCAGGGATTCCAATGAGGTGGATATTAGCCTTCTTTGAATTATCCCAGAGCTCTCTGAGAGAATGATCCATTTTTGCTCTCCATTTCTCTCCCTCTTTGAGAGTTTGGGAGCATTCAAAGGCTTTGTGTTCTGTGTCAGAAATCCTTTCTTCTGCTTGCTCCACTCTGTTACTGAGAGACTCTACTGTATTTTTCAGATCTTTGAGGGCTGCAAATTCTTGCTTCAGTACATCAAAATGTTTGGTGGTTTTGTCTTTAAATTCATTAAATTCAACAACTTTTGAATTTCTCCCCGAATTTCTAATTCCAACTTTTAAATTGCTCCTCGAATTTCTAATTCCAAATTTTCCTCCACTCTATTAATCTTGTTTGCAGTCCAAACTCTGAATTCGATTTCTGACATCTTGGCCTGCTGTTTATGAATGGGATCTTCAGTTACATCTGCCATATCTTTCCTTGGGGGGGTTGATCTATTCAGGTTATTCATGTTACCAGAGTTTTTTCGCTGATTCCGCCCCATGATTGTTTTACACCGTTTGATTTTTCCCCTGGAGCTTTGTCGAGGACCCATACAGTGTTATGGCCTGAGAAACTGGGGACCTGTTTGGTGTGGTGGGGCTAAGTGGTTCTGTCTTGTTTTCAGCTGGTCTATGTTCGACCCTAGTGAAAGTTACTCTGGGTTGAAGTCTCAGCTGTGGAGAAATACCAGCAATTAAGTCACCCCGCCCCCCACAGGCAATAATTGGAAAAGGAAAATCAAACTTTCCTACAACCACACACACAGGGCACCACCTGAATAGTCCTCGGATGATTGGCTCAGTTCAAAAGGTCCAAATCACTTGTCTCAGTCAGCACCTGTCTCAGGTGGGAGAGTTTAAAAGGTCTTGGCAACTGGATATCAGGGGTCTGGTGACTACTGAGATAATGGCTTGCTCCAGTGCTCTGTAGAGTCAGGAGGACCCACCCATCAAATAGATCAGTCTGGGACGGTTGATGCCTCCTTCCCCACCTTGCACCTCTGTCACTTGCAGTCAATGATAACCCCACAGGCTGTGACCCAGTTGCCTCTAGTGAACAGATACTCCAGTGGTTTGCACCTGCCTGAATCACAAGGAAATCTATTTCTGCTCAGCCAGGCTGCTGTGCTCTGCCTCTATCTAGCTGGGTGAGATGAGGCCTGACAACCTTGGGTGTTTGATGGAGGCTTGGGGGTGTTCACTCAGTTCCAGCCCCGCCCCTGATTGATGTTACTGACAGAGCAGAACAGAACAACTTTGCAGGAATTTGTTTCTGTCCCTGCTAAATTCCCCTGCAGAAGAGAAGCTGTTTTGAGTTCCCAGAGCCTGCGCCTCAGGCCCTGTCTTTGCTCCTACAGGTTTGTATTCGGTTACCAGTCAGTTCTAGCCTCCTGTCTTCCTTTGTCTATAGGCTGATGATCCCCTGAAGGCCGGGTGTGTCTTAGGCTCAGTAAAGTGGTCCTCTGGTTCAGCCCCACCCTGGGAACTTCCTGGCTCTGTGCGTGCATTTCTAGTCCCCGCGCTCCACCCAGGCTAATACCGCCTCAGGCAAACCCTTTACTCACAGAGCCTGCGTTTCCATCCCAGATCTGTTCCATGGTGGTTGCCACCTGAGTAGATGCCCGGCCTCTTCTGCTTGCCCAGGGAGACAGGAGGTGTGGCTTCGGAATATCTGGGAGTGAGCCCTATTGTTGCCAAAAGGCAACTGCTGCTCTGCGCCTTGTGGCACCGCCTGCTCCAGTGTGGTTCCCTCTCAGCTGACCATCCTCTCCTCACTCCCGTGTGGCAGAGTCAGCACTGACCAGCTGCAGTTTAGGCCCTGTCCCCACCCATCGAGAAATCACCCAAGAATCTGGACTCCTGGGGGACAGGCCTCCAGACCTCTGAGTGAGAGTGGAGGGGAGTGCTGGGAGCTCAGAGTTGTAGGTGAAGAATATATACAGTTTATACAGTTTTATGCCTGGCAGGAGAACACCATGGCACCCTAGTAGGGAAGGTAAGTCCAGTTTTTAGAGGGTCTCTCCTGTGGAGTGGAGTGGGAGGACCTTTGAACTCTGCTCGTTTGTTTGTGGGGCACTCTGAGCTGTGTTCATACTGGAGGGGACTCCCGTCCGCTTGGTGATGGATTTTGTATCTTTTGTTTGTATCCTTGGGGTCGCAGCTCGCCTCAGCAGGGTTGATGTGAGTTCTTTAGCCTTCTCTCTTGGTGCAGCTCTAATCCACCAGGTTACTTGCTAAATTTCTGTTCTTCAACTCTCCTTCTGGACAGGAGCCTCTGGAAAGGTGGCTTTAGTCAGCCATCCTGTCTCCGCCCCCCCAGCACTACCTTTTTCTATTAATGTGGTAGCTAGCTACCTTGAAGTTACCCCATGGCTCCCTTCTGCTTTCTCATTGTTTGTCCTCACCATTTGTAGTAATCCTGTTGCGTTAGTTTTCTATTCCTGTATAACAAGTGACCATAGACTTAGTGGTTTAAAATAACAAATTTATTATCTGTATGTCTGTAGGCTAGACTGCTGCAAATCTCACTGAGTTAAAAGCAAGGTGTCAACTGAACTGTGTTCCTTTTTGGAGGGGAAAATAAATTTCCTTAACTTTTTCAGTTTCTAGAGTCTACCCACATTCCTTGGTTACTGGCCTCTCCCACTGTCTTCAAAGCCAGCAATGGTGGGCTGAGTCATCATCACACAGCAACATTCCCAATCCTTCTTTATCTCCCTATTCTACTTTTAAGAACTTTTTGTGCTTACATTAGGCCCACTTTGTTAATCCAGAATGATCTCTATTTTAAGGTCAGCTGATTAATAACCTGCTATATATATAACATGTACACAGGTGCTGCAGATTAGGAGGAGAACATCTTTAGGGGAGGAGGCATTATTCACTTACCACATCTTTCTTCATAGTTTCGTCTGTGATTTCTTCTTTCAAAATAGTCCCATTGGACCAAAACTATGCAACTCCAAAGAAAACAGAGGAAACACTTCATGAAATTGGGCTAGGCAAAGATTTTTAAATTTTTAAAATTTTATTTCTATCTTTTTAAATATTTTCTTTCTTTGTTTTTTCTTTTCTTTTTTTTTTTTTTTTTTTTTTTTTTTTGGCAAGGAGTTTTAAAATAATACCTCAAAATCCCAGACAATAAAAGCAAAAATACACAAATGGAATCAAAAAAGCTCTGCATAGTCAAGGAAACATAGAGTAAAGAAACAGCATGGGAGAGAGCTTTTATGAACTGTCCATCTGACAGGGGGTGAATGTCCAGACTATGTAAGGAACTCACAGCAAAATAATCATAATCCTAATTCAATTTAAAAAATGGGCTAAGGACCTGAATAGACTATTCTTAAAAGAAGACCTAGGAGTGATTGACAGATAAGTGAAAAAATGCTCAATGTCACTAAATCATCAGGGAAATGCAAATCAAAACCACAATGAGAGTTCGCATTGGACCAGTTAGATTGACTGTTATCAAAAAGACAAAAAATAAGGGATCCTATCCTTGCATGGGGATCATAGCAAAGCAAGCTTGCCCGAGAGGTACCATAGAGCCCTAAGCACATACGTGCTCTGAGGCTAGAGCACCAGATCAAATCAGTGTGCTGAAGAGACATCAGCACTTCTGTTACCGACAGTTGTAGCATATGCAAAGGTATGGTCAGAGTATTCCCACAAGTTAGCAGAAGAATTAGAGTTCACTATAATTTTCACTGTAAGTGCTCCACTAAACAACCAATTATAACCTGTGTAGAGAGAGGTAACTTTTAAACTTGAGTTTTGAAGAATACTAATAATACAGCATTCTCCCTTGTCAAGGAAGGCTGACCTATTGAAATAGATAGGACAACTAGGATATTTTCATACATAGCTTTAAAGCTGGCCTAATTTTCAATTGGTATCATGATTAAAACACTGTATGTTGTGAGCGGCGCCTGTGGCTCAAAGGAGTAAGGCGCTGGCCCCATATGCCGGAGGTGGCAGGTTCAAACCCAGCCCCGGCCAAAAAAAAAAACAAACCAAAAAACTGTATGTTGTAACCATTATTAGATCACAGCCTGAAACTTGATTTTATACACCTCTGGGTTGAGAACCATAAACTGAGCAGGATGATTCGTGTATATAAGGAGTTTTTAGCAAAGAGATTATTCCTATTTTATTTAAAAGCACAAGTAAACAAACATTTTACAGAACAATATGATTCTTAAATGTTCTTTCACTTGTGGGGAATATATGATTAAGCACAGAGAATAGAAGTTTGGATATTTTGGTTTATAAGATTATCAGATAGTGAATATTATAGTGGCACCTGACCTGTAAACAGTCAAAAATCTATTTCTCTGCTACCTTGGACATGTGTTGTAGGTTGCAAACCCCTAAGTTTTTCATTTGCAAGGAAGAACTACATTTTCAATATAAGAGAGTTGAGTTCTCTTCTGGAAAATTTAATATTTATGTTTAAGCATACAGCGTTAGAAATTTGAGCAATAGTAATCCCAACAGATCATATGTATTTGTTTACCGAAAATCTCATTTGACTCGTTTTTTTGTAGAGACAGAGTCTCATTTTATCGTACTCAGTAGAGTGCCGTGGCATCACTCCAACTCCTGGGCTTGCGGGATTCTCTTTCCTCAAGTCTCCCAAGTAGCTGCACCCACCACAGTGCCTGGCTATTTTTTTGTTGCAGTTTGGCTGGGGCCAGGTTTGAACCCGTCACCCTCGGTATATGGGGCCAGCGCCATACCCACTGAGCCACAGACGCCACCCTTGACTCATTGTTAACAGCTAACTTTTGTTTATTTAAAATTGTGCCTCATAGGCTTGGTGCCTATAGCTTAAGCGGCTAGGGCGCCAGCCACATACACTGGACCTGGAAGGTTCAAATCCAGCTGGGGTCTGCCAAACAACAATGACAACTACAACCAAAGAATAGCCGGGTATTATGGCCTGTCGTCCCAGCTACTTGGGAGGCTGAGGCAAGAGAATCACTTAAGCTCAAGAGTTTGTGGTTGCTGTGAGCTGTGACGCCACAACACTCTACCCAGGGCAACAGCTTGAGACTCCATCTCAAAAAATAAATAAATAAATAAAAATAAAATTGTGCCTCATTATATTTGTGATACTGCAGTGGCTAAAGCCTTTTTCTAACTTTTCAGGGAAGTGTGACAGCAATGACAGTGTTTTTTCCCTTGGATACAGCTAGACTTCGTCTTCAGGGTGAGTATTTTCTCTTTTATAATAACCATATTCCTGTTCATTTGGTGTCAGGGAGCAAACATATTCTCTAGTAAGTTGTCAGTTAATGTGAAGATACTCTGTTTCTTTGATATCCAGTGTGCTCTGTTTTCACAGACTTTTAAGTACTGCTTAAACATATAACATCACTGCTGTCTCCTGATTAGCAGAGAGTCATTCATAGATGAGTCATAACTGTGGCCATTTTCTAATCTTCAAGAGCCTGAGTAGGCTTGTGTTAATAATTTTGAATCATTATAATCCTTTCTAACAAGTCATACGGCTTTTTAAAGGCACAAAGTGAAGAGTTTTTTTGAGGGAGATAGATTTTCTCAAAAGAAGAGAACAGGAAACATTATGGAGCCAAATACCCACTGTCACTGCTGATGTAGGCATATAGTCCTAAACTGCCTCTAGCTACATAGGATTTTACAACTCACTGTAATTCTTGGTTGTTTTTTTTTCTCAGTTTTTTCAACTTGAAAAAAGCCTATACCAGAACTTACATGAACAGATCAGTAAGATGAGCTATGAATACTAATTAAAAGCATGAATGGTTGGCACCTGTAGCTCAGGCAGCTAAGGCACCAGCCACATACACCAGAGCTGGCGGGTTTGAATCTAACCTGGGCCTGCCAAACAACAATGACAACTACAACCAAAAAAATAGCCGGGTGTTGTGGTGGGCTCCTGTAGTCCCAACTACTTGGCAGGGTGAAGTAAGAGAATCACTTAAGCCCAGGAGTTTGAGGTTGCTGTGAGCTGTGATGCCATGGTACTCTACCCAGGGCAACAGCTTTAAGGCTCTGTCTCAAAAGTAAATAAATAAAAGCCTGAAGTTATTGAATTCTTCATGTCTACTATTTTTGGTTAATTTTGGAGTTTTTGATAGGAAATAATTTTGTATGTTTGAAAGAGAAAAAAATATAAAAAGGTATAAAGTACAGTGGAAAGTCCATTCTGGTCTGCCCTGTCCCCCTTGCTCTTCATCTCATATAATATCTTTGGTAATTTCTTAAAGAGCCCTGTAGACTTTCCTTAAAGAATAACAAGCAAAGACAAATTTATTTTATTTTATTTTTTATATTTTTGTTGAGACGGAGTCCCACTCTGTGCCCTGAGCAGAGTGCAGTGGTGTTGTAGCTCACTGCAACCTCAGACTCAGGCTGTGAGCATCCCACTACCTAAGCTTCTGGAAGCTGCTGCAGCACCTGGCTGGGTTTTTTCATTTTTTTAGGAGTTGAGGTTTCACTCTCACTCAGGCAAGTCTCGAACTCCTGAGCTCAAGCAGTTCTCCCTCTTCAGCCTCCCAGAGTGCTGGGATTACAGGCGTGAACCACCGTGCCTGGCCAAACTTATTTTCTTAATTTTCTCCTTTTTTTTTTTTTTTTTTTTTTTTGAGATAGAGTCTCACTTTATTGCCCTTGGTAGAGTGCCATGGTGGCACAGCTCACAGCAACCTCAAACTCTTGGGCTCAAGCAATTCTCTTGCCTCAGCCTCCCAAGTAGCTGGGACTATAGGCACCCGCCACAATGCCCAGCTATTTTTAGAGATGAGTTCTCATTCTGGTTCAGGCTGGTCTTGAATGCGAGAGCTCAGGCCATCACCCACCTCAGCCTTCCAGAGTGCTAGGATTACATGCGTGAGCCACCAGGCTGGCCTTAATTTTCTCCCTTTCTTACACAAAAAGCACACGTTACATACTGATCTGTACCTTGCTTTTTTTTTTTTTTTTTTTTTTTTTTTTTTTTTTGGTAAGATGGGACTTTTATTAGAAGTTAGAAAGGAAGACAGAAAAGCACCAGAGCTTCTGGAAGGGGGAAAGAACTGAAGAACTCTCTTGGGAGTCTCCACGTGGGCTCTTTTATCTAGGGGTCTTAGGTATAGAGGATTTTACAGTCTTTGTCCCTGAGAAGTGATTAGGGTGTGTGCTCCTACCCAAGGTGGGACCACCCAAAAAACCATCACAGGCTGCTTTGTTCATGATCTTATCAGAGTCCAGAGGGTGTTTCCTGAAGAAGGCAATCTGCTTGTTCCTGGAAATGGAGGGTCTGACCTCTGAGCTCACCTGGGCCTAGAGAATGGGAGGCTCCCTGTCTAGCCCTGAGTGGTGGAATCCTGTATCAATCCTCTCTCTGAATAGAAGCTCTAACTGCTGTTAGGGAAAAGGGGCACTGACTGCTCCAAACTGCTTCCTGCTGAAGATGGATGGTGATATGGGGCAGCAGTAGGAGGTTCCTCAGAGGAGGTTGATCCAGGATTCACAGTAAATGGAAATTTAGGTTGATTCTTCTAGCTTGGGGTAAAATGTTAATGAAATTGTCCAGGCCCAGAAATTTTGGATCTCTTGTCCAGGCTGAAATGAGGGAACCCTGTATCAATAGAAAGGGACAGTTAGGGTCTCTTCAGATAGAAAGGGACAGTTAGGGTCTCTTCAGATGAGTGGTGATCCAGGGGTTCACAAAAGAGTCAGGTCTGGGCTGGAACCCTTTTCACTGTTTGTGATTTGATGGTGTTATCTCTGAAAGACATAAATCTGATTAGTACATTAAAAGGCAAGGTTAGGACAGTGAGAGGAGGGGTTCGATTTTGAGAGAAAACTACGTTAACACTTTTCTTGCTGTCTTCTAAATAATAATTTCAAATCTTTAGGCTCAGAACTATAGGTAAACTGTAGTTGATTCTCTTCTTGGTCACCTTCTGTAGAAGGTGGTGGGTTCCAGGATTTTACTCGTGAATGATGTATCCAGGAATCCATTCCCATAACTTTAACAGCTGTAGAAGACAAGATAACAGAAAAGGGGCCTTCCCAAGTTGGGGTTAGGGAAAGTGAATTAGAGGGAAGAGTTGTGTGAGCCCCAGACTCATGCACGTGTTAAGACGTCTAACACATGTGCTCGTGCTCCACCTCCTCTGCACAACGGGCAAGACGGGCCAGTGGTGTGCCCTCAGCAGACTGGAGAGGCCTCAGGATCCCCCCCCCTCAGCTGGCAAGAGCATCGCCCTTCACCTTCATTGTGCCACAGCAGCTTTCCTGAGTCTGTAAAAGCCTATGATTCCTAAGATGCCTTGAAGCTGTTTGAGAGTTTGAAGTTTAGGATGAACCAATGTTGGTCTTTTTCTTTGCCCAAGGCTCTCTTCCTCTGAAAATTGGAGACCTGAACAGTGAATTTCAGGTACACATAATTGCACTATAGAGCTTGGGTAGCTTTGTGACATTCCTTTGCATCTGGCACTCCTAATAGAATGTCATCTACATACTGAACAAGAGTCACTGTAGGATATGAAAAATGACTCAAGTCTTTGGCTAGGGCTTGTCCAAACAAGTGAGGGCTGTCCCTATATCCCTGGGGTAACACAGTCCATGTGAGCTGGGTGTTAGGAGTCAGAGG
>CAUYPK010047161.1:0-40983 GCA_963574355.1 Loris lydekkerianus | reverse complement strand
ACGGCCACAGGGCTGGGGGGGAGAGCACGGGGGTCCTACGGCCACAGGGCTGGGGGGGAGAGCACGGGGGTCCTACGGCCACAGGGCTGGGGGTGAGAGCACGGGGGTCCTACGGCCACAGGGCTGGGGGTGAGAGCACTGGGGTCCTACGGCCACAGGGCTGGGGGGGAGAGCACGGGGGTCCTACGGCCACAGGGCTGGGGGTGAGAGCACAGGGGTATCTGAACGGCTTTTACAACCACGGGGCTCGCGAGCGGCTTGCATTGTTCTCCTGAATGCTGTGCTGTCTCTCCAAATCCTCGTTCAAGTGGCTAAAATGCACACAAGACTGGTGTGGATGTTGAGAGGAAATCAAGAACAGGGCAAACTGGTGGAGGAATGGCATGAGGGCAAACCGTAACTTAGAGAAAGAGCCTAAGCAGTGGAGAATTGAAGAATGTTAGGCCTTCCCTAGACACAGGGGCTCAGAGTGGGCAGCCTGAAAACATAATCACATCAGAAACTCATGAAACGCAGGGGAGGGTGGTGGACTTCCAAAGGGCATGGGCTAGAGGTGAAGCCAATTTCATCTAAATCTTATGGGACATTCAGACTCTGACAGCTGCCATACAACTTTATCATGGATGGTCATAACTATTAAATAATTATTCTTTCCAAACAAGCCAAAGACATTGGTAGATTTTGTTAAGAGTGAACATGCGTGAGGGAAGCCCTCAGTGATCTGGTTTGATGATTTAGGAGGCTGGAGGAAGGATGCAGATCTTAATCCAGCATCACACAGACACAGTTTACATCAGCCCGTCAGAGGGCAGGCTGCCCAGCTGCAAGTCATTAGTTTAAATAGTCTGCTGGAGAACATCTCTGGGACTTTTTTGGTCCCTTTGCTCATGAGTAATTGTTTCCTAGAAAACTTTTCCAACCCCCAAATGTTCCTCCTGAGCTAGAAGAGTCTGCTGCAAAGCAAAGAGTGGGAAGACTCAGACCTGTGTGTGCTGCTCATCCCGGATTCTCCACGAGGGTTTGAAGCCTTCACTACAGTCAGGCTGGGGAGGCGGAGGAAACTGGGACACTGTACCAAGAACGGAAGCCAAGGGGCTTGGCCCCACCCCAGGTCTCTCCAGTGAGACTGATGAGATACTTCCTCCTATTAATCTGCGTTAGGTCACAGACAAGGCATGTGTGCATACACGTCTCTGAGCAATTTAGGAAACTTTGGCTTACAAGGGAAGAAGCATATGATAGTTAAAATTTGTGAAAGTTGAAAGGCTGTCAAGAAGATGATGATTTTAAAGATGCAATTTGAAAGAATGAATTGAGAAAGCTTTCTCGCAGTTATTTCACAATATTAATTCTGCCAGGTTCTCCCAGCTTGGCCAAAGAAAAGGAGTAAAGAAAATACTAGCTTTCTCAATTTTCTGGTATTCTATAATGATCACTGGTTATGCTTAAAGATTCTATGAAATTCACGAGTATTACTCAGTCCCTATGCAGCCTATATTTCTTACTGATAAATGTTGGGAAACGTTAAAGGGTTAGGGTCCTTACATGGAACACAAGTGGAGGTGCTGCTCCAGGGCTGGAAAGGATGCAGTGAGGTCATGTGACTGATTGTATTTTTTACAGATGACATATAATAATACATCCTGCTCCACAGTCTTCTTACAGTATGACGTTGATACTTTTCCCATTGAAAGGTGATGTCCCCTAATCATTACAGAAATGCAAATCAAAACCACTCTGAGACAATACCTGACTCCAGTGAGATTAGCCCATATCACAAAGTCCTGAATCTGAGGATTCTCCATACTTCCTTCCAAAGATTGTGTTAGTTTGCAGTGATAATAACACTTTCCCACCAGCAGTGTAAAAGTGTTCCCTTCTCTCTCCATCCACACCAGCATTTGCGGCTTTGAGACTGTGATGTGGGCAATTTGCACTGAATATAGGTGATATCTCAGGGTGGTTTTGATTTGTATTTCTTTGATGATTAGGGATGATGATAATTTTTTCATATGGTTGCTAGTCATTCATCTGTCTTTAGAGAAGGGTCTATTCAGGTCTCTTGCCCAGTGATATATGGGATCGTTGGCTCTTTCTTGTTGATTACTTTGAGTTCTCTGTAGATCCGAGTTATCAAACTTTTGTCTGATTCATAATATGAACCTTCTTCCCATTCTGAAGGTTGTCTCCCATTTGATCCTGCAATCCTATTACTAGACATCTACCCAGAAGAAAAACAAATCCTTTCATCATAAGGACATTTGCACTGGACTGTTTATCATAGCTTAATTTATAGTCATCAAAACATGGAAGTAACCTAAATACCCAGGAATATATTAACAAGCTGTGGTATATGGAATATACTATGGAATACTATTTAGCCATTAAAAAAGATGGAGACTTTACATCTTTTGTATTAACTTGGATTGAGTTGGAACACATTCTTCTTAGTAAAGCATCACAAGAATGGAGAAGCAAGAATCCAATGTACTCAATTCTAACATGAAGGCAGTAGATGGTCTAATACAAGGTGGGGGTAGGGGAATGAGGGAGTGGGGTGAGTGGAGGCGGGAGGGGGATGGAGGTTCACAGTGTATGGCACACCTCTTGGGGGCGGGACCCAATTATAAGAGGGACTTTACCTAACAAATGCAATCAGTGTAACCTAATTCTTTGTACCTTCAATGAATCCCAAAATAATAAAAAACAAACAAACAAACCAAAGTCCTGAATCTGCAGATGTTGGTGTGGATGTGGAGAGAAGCGAATACTGTTGCACTGCTGGTGAGATTGCAAACTAATATGACCTCTATGGAAAGAAGTATAGAGAATCCTCAAAGAACTAAAAGTCAACCTTCCATTTGATCCTGCAATCTTATTACTAGGTGTCTACCCGTAAGAATCAAAATCATTTTACCACAAGGACATGTGCACCAGAATGTTTATTACAGCTCAATTTACAATTGCCAAGACTTGGAAGCAATCCAAATGCCTACCAACCCATGAATGGATTAACAAATTGTGGTTATATGTATACCATGGAGTACTGTTCAGCCATAAAAAGACTTTACATGTTTTATGTTTACCTGGATGGAGCTGAAACACATTCCTCTTAGTAAAGTACCTCAAGAATGGAAAAAGGTATCCAAGGTACTTACTACTGATATGAAACCAATATATACGTAACTACAGGTTCACACAAAAGAAAAAATACCTAGCAAGGTGGGGAGAGGAGAGAGGGCAATCGTCAGGATCTCACCTAATGTGCACAATGTGAGGGTGGTCAGCTCACCCCGAGTGAAGGGCTCAACTACAACTTGAACTTTACCTTAGAAATTAAAACAATGTAAACTAAACATTTATACCTTCATGTCAATCTGAAATTTAAAAAATGAAAATTAAAAAAAAAAAAAAAAAAAAAAGGAAAGGTGGCTTCTATGTCTTCTATGCCCAAGCTTTAAAACTTGGCAAGATTTATGACTGTTTTGATCAATAGCCCCAAAAGTCACATACGTAATTTCTGGCTAGGTTATAAAGGATGATGCAGCTTCCTCTCTGTCTCTTGGAATACTGGTTTTGGAGCCCTGAGCTCTCATGTTTAAGATGTGTAACTATCCTGAAGCTGTCATGCTGGGCAGAAGCCCAGACTATGTGGGAAGGCCTATTCTGACTGGTAGCCCCAGCAGAGGTTCCAGCCAACAGCTAGAATCAAATGCTTCACGGGAGCAAAGATTCCTCCAGATGACTCCAGTTCCCAAGCATCAAGTCTTTCCAACAGAAGTCCTAGACCTTTTGGAGCGTAAGTCAGCTGTTTTTGCTGTGCCCTGTCCCAATTCCTTACCTAGAGAGTCTGAGTGTCATAAAATAGTTGCTTTATGCCACTAAGTTTTGGGCTGGTTTTTTTATGTGGAAATAGTAATTGGCACAGATGTGAAATCAGGAGCCCTATCCACTCCCTGACTCCTCCCAGATACTCTGTTGGAAAGTTAGAGCTTCTCAGAGCTTCTTGGATCACTATTTGAAAACATCTGGACTGACCAATCTTCAAGGGCTCCAAATCTTGTTTCCAATAAACCTAGAATTTAATAGCTTAATCAAAAAAGAGAAATATCTTGTCCAGTATTAGGGATTGAATTCTGTTTTCCTAAAATATGTTTCAGTCCTAACCCCTGGTGCCCATGAGTGTGACCTTATTTGGAAATAAGGAAGTCAATATGGCAGTTCCTCATCTAATCTGTGTTATAAAATGGAGAACTTTGAACATGGAGATACAGAACGCCATTATGAAGATGGAGTCAGGGAAGGGGTAATTCATCTACAAGTGAAGATTCACAGAAGAGTGCCAGCAAACCACCAGAAGACAGGAGAGAGGGACAGAATAAATTCTCCCACACAGCCCTTAGGAGGAACCAAACCTGGGCAAATACCTTGATTTAGACCTGAGACAACAAATTTCTGCTTAAGCCACTCAGTTTGTGCTACTTTGTCATGACAGTCCTAAGAAACTTTCATACCCCAGGGAAGATTTGAGTAGGGCGATGGCCTTTCACACTCCAGGGCTCTCAATTAACAGAGTTAGGCCTCTGATTAATTCAGCAATATATTTTTCTTAGCCTACTTGGTACAAGTCACAATGGTAAGTGCTGTAGAGAAATACAAAGATAAGTCTTAGAACGTTTTTTTTTAAGTCTTAGGAATTTTAATAGAAGCAGGGCACTAAATCGAATTTGGATAGATAGACTTGAAGGGAGAAGGGAGGAGCATTTCTATGGATAGCTATCATTCTGAGTGCCCCTGTTTGATCAAAGTATATAAATAGAGTTCTAAGTACTAACTCTTTTATTGTTGAGTCTATTGAAAACCTTTGTAGAGCCCTGGATAAAACTTTGTACATATCTTTTTCCTCCCTATACACATAAGGAAGAAACATGATTCTAAATATTTTAAAATACTCCAAAATGCAACATTTATCTTATAACTGTTTACCAGAGTGCTGTGAAGGATGGCATTTTCAATATTTACCCTAAGAGTCTGGAGTCAACTTTCTGGTGTTTTTGATATAATTTCTTGATTAGACTTATAATCAAAGCACTCAACAGCCCTAGCAGTTTCTGAGTTAGGGAAAGTTACCAGAAAATAATTTACCTAGCTGGTTCGTTATACTTGAAATCTGATTATTTTATTTTTGGTAGAATGTGAAGGGCAAAAATCATCCTGCATTTTAGAAGGTGCATTAAGCGTCCTTCATCACTGGGCTGTCTGTTAAGCTCCATTCACCTATTACCCTCCAACCTCCCACCCCCCACAACAAACAATAGCCTTTTTTGACACAAATCCAGTATTTAATCCCTTTGGCATTTTGTCTTTCCCATTTGACATGAATTTAGTTTCTTTGGGAGGACACCTGGACTTCAAATATTTATATAGCTAAATGTTTAGATTCAATTGTTTTGACTGAAATGGAATCTCTAGTTTTTAATTTCACACATATGAATTCATTTGAAACACAGACCTCAGTAAAGTAAAGGCTGTCAACATCCTGTCTTTGTTTCTGGTCGCATAAAACTACTAAATCTGTTAGCATGCTGATATTGTTAAGGCTCCCTGGTGATGACCAGGAAAGTTTCTGAGTCATACTACCACAGACTACAGAAGGGAGAGTTGAGAAAAAAGTCTTCTAATTTTTAACAAATTGACATGTTGTTAGAAAGGCTCGCAGAAAAGCCCTGCCCCCAATAAATAAAATTTGGTTTCCCTTTAGAAATTATTATTGTACATGGCCTTCCAGATTTTTGTTGAGCTTGGCTACTCCATAACAAAGTTTAAATCACTAAGAAATATAATTTGTACATACAATTCAGCAGACACAAAGGAGACTCATCAACTATTTCATAAACATTTATTCCTCATATACACAAGGAGTATGTATTCATGTGTTTGCACTAGGTCTAAATATTCTTGCACTAAATTAGCCTAAGAAATATGTTTAAAGCTGTCCAAATGTGACTTAAAAGTATGATTTTAACAAAATTATCACACACATCTATGCGAAATTATAATGGAATCTTAAGAAACTTTCCAATTCAAAATGAAGATATGTTACAATTTTTTTTTTTTTTTGCCTGTATCAGAACCACTTCTGGGAAATTGATTTTTTTTTTTTTTTTTTTAATTAGCAGAACTATGGAGAGAAAACATGCAAAATCTGTAGGTTACCTCTTTTGTGTCATTTCTCCCGGTATCTCTGACCTGAGAGTAGTAATAAGAATTGAACCACTTTTTAAAAAAAGTATAGTCTAGATGTAACTTGAGCTGCAGTAAAATTAATTCCTTAAAGGATTACAAAAAATAAGTGAAAGCTCATCCTCTACTTGCTCTCAAACATCAAAAGAGAAAAAAAAAAAAAAATCCCTGAATCAAAATAATCACAATGGCCAATTTGGTTTAGATGTTTCCTGATACTGTTGCCGACCTGATGCAAAATATACAAACTTTGAAAACATTCTATCACTTATAATATTCCCAATAATTTAAATGTTTATTTTCACCTTGTAGTGTTCAAAAGTATTTAAATATAAACTCTGAAGTATAACCTCTGTTCAAAGATTTACACACAGCTCCACGCAAAACAATGTAGCTAATGAGTAGCTTTTTACCTCTTTCCTAACTGGATATGTAGGAAGACATTCCAATTTACATTAAAAAACATGCAGGGCTTGTGCTATCATACCACCAAATCTCAAGCTTGACTTTAATAACTTCCATCTTATGTATTTACTCTGTACTCAAAATGCTTATCTTGCTAACTGACAATGACAAAGGACTGAATCGATTTAATTTAATTTCAGAGTTTATCTCAATATTCTGTATAAATGAAAGGAGTGGAAGATGGGACGAGGAAGGGTGACAGTGGGCAGTCTTCTCATGTGAGTTGCACTAATACTACCAGACACGCCAATCCATTGTACTCCCCAGAGCTTGTCTCCAAAATTTCTCTGGAGCTCTCACGTCATCAGTCTAAATTTCTCACGCACATGGCCTCTCCCACCATTCACCATCCTTGCTTATCTCAATTGTCCTTCTCCAGAGGATTGACTATCAGTAAAACACATACAGTGACAATTTAGCTTCGAAAATCACCAATCACAATTGTCTTATGCTTAAGTGGTACATAAAGTTTTCTTGCAGAGGGCTTCCCTAAGCCTGGAGTGAATATGGTTAATTAGGGGAGGACGCCTAGCTATGCAGGACCATTCTGATGGCTTTAAGTAGCCACAGTCACTAACCTAAGAGTATTTACTGAAAGCTGAGCTGGACAGCCATTATACAGTCTGCTAGCATATGCACAGAAACTGCACTCCAGATTACATATTAAGGCACTAATTACCCGAATGAAACTCTGGGGGCACCTTAGGTAGATATAGTACAGTGAATTATGGAAGGAAATAATTAGTCATAATTATTTAGAAAATCACTCAACCCAAAGTGAAAGAACGCACGCAGCCTATTTCCTGCGAGAGCCTTACCAACGGTATAAGAAACGCAAAAGATAAACAAGATTTCTAAAAATGAGTCAGAAAGGGACCAATGCCAATCTTAAGTTACAAAAATGACTTTATTTTATTTTTCTGTTCCTATGTACTACATGTCAAATAACATTAAGACAATTTATTATGAATTTGCACTATGACAAACCAACTTTTAAGTATTTTCTTAACAATCTTAAAGGTTTTGTTAGCATTTGACATAATCTGAACACGTACAAACACTGAGAATAAACAGGTGGCAAAGGGAAAACTGAGTGAGCACATAAGGCATGGAGTTCCCACTCCAGTAAAAATCGTCCATTAAAGAGGCAGAAAAAGGTGGGAGAGAGAAAGGCATTCAGAAAGAAGAAGCCAATTTACACCGTATTAAAAACCAGGCCTAGGAACTGTTAGTTAACATGGCCAAGAAATTAAGTTGTCCAAAGTTACATATCTCTTTTCGAGGTTTTCTGATTAAAAAAAACATTCCTTGGGACAGGGAAAGACCCTCCTCCATCTCCCCCAAATGAATTTAAGGATATTACTAGTGAATAACTCTGGAAAGATGGAATAAGAATGGATGGACACCAGCTAGGAAGGTGGGCAGGAAACGGTAACAGATTTTCCATTGGGGCTCAACTGAAAAAATCATGATAGATCTATTCAAGATTCCTTACAATGTTTCTACACAAAGCAAAGGTGAGAAAATCTTTAGGAAGTCTCCTTATTAACAGCTATGCTGTTTCCTTAATTTGTTTTGCTAACTTGAGTTAGTATGAAACACTATTACCCTGAGTTATTAAAGACTTTGCCAAAAATGCGAACTGTTTGAATAGTATTATTGTGTTCAGGATTCATAGGAGGAGGAGGAGGATGTTAATTGAATCTTAACCTCCAAAAACAACTGGAATTATATGTGCGTGCTAACAGTTTTCATAAGGATAGATCATGAATGTTGCCTGTTTAAATGTATCATTACTGTTGATTAGGTATTTGGCATGAAATTAGATGACAAAGGAAAATAAACTACTTAAACACTGATTTTTTTTTTTTTCTTTTTTTTTTTGGCCAGGGCTGGGTTTGAACCCTCTACCTCTGGCATATGGGGTGGGTGCCCTACTCCTTTGAGCCACGGGCGCCGCCCCCTAGACACTGGGTTTTTTTATAGTCAAAAATAAATAATGGAAGCCTTCTTAGCAAAAATGTTAACAAGAGAAATAAAGATTTTTGTCTTTGCTTTCTTAATATCAGAAATCATGAAATAGCATACTGAAAAAACTTGGGCTTTCCTTACCTCAAGTAACTCAAGGAATATTCTAGGTTGTGTAAGCCCCTTTCCACAAAGACGGCTTGAGAGCCAGGTAAATAGGCACCTCTCAATGAACAAAACACCCCTAGCAGGCATATTTCCCACGCCTTTCTGAAAAAGCAATACCTGCCATGTAAGAACTCATGTAAATTGTAAGAATTCATTAAAATAGCTGGGAAATACAATGTCAGGGAAAGAGGTGGGAAATGATAAAAATTTATAATTGTGAATAACAGATTTCTTTGTATCAAAAACCTTTTTTATTAAAGTGCTATGTTAAAACAAAACAAAGCAAAATAAAACCTAACAAATAATAAGAAAACACAACAGCTTTCTGAAGTGTGGCCTTCTTACGTGAGTTCCATTGGAGTATACTTACTTATATGCTCTGAACCAGATCATTACTAAACAATTAATTGTTCTGTGCTTAACCTTTAAAGCTTACCAAAAGCTCACCCATCCAACATGAGCTTCAAGCAGTCACAGGAGTTATTAATACATATGGTACTTTTATATTTATGTAAGCAGGTTCTCATGAATCCTATCGAGATTACAGAACTACAGCTAGTTGTTCCTTTTTAGCAAGAGAGCTAAAATACAGAAAGCGATTGGGCAAAATACCCCTTTACACTGAGCGGATTGGTTAAAGAACTTTAGAAAAGTCAGAAGTTCATTTACCTGAGTTTCCCATTTAAAGGCTAATTAGTAATTGAATACTTTTTTCTTAAGAAAGTGAACAAAAACTTATAGTATTAAAAAGGGCCAGAGTCAGAAAATGTGGACTCAAAATTAAGTTTGAGACTTTTGCATTTTTATAAAACCTATTAAGAACATCCGTCAATTTTCCTTCTTAGTTAAAACACACAGTCATAGAATTATACTGGTTTATTGGATGTTATCAAAACTTAGGTTGGGGGTCATCTTGCAAAATCATTAGAAGAAATCAAATTCTTTTGGAATTTTGAGCAAATTGTTACAAATGATTAAAAAAATGAGTTTTTCTCAGTTATGATTCTATAGGAGATTATTAGTTAACTCCAGATAAAGACTTCAGCATAAATATGATTTCTAACCTGAATAAATCCCCTTTTAAGGGTGGCATAGAAAATAACTATAAATTTTATCCAGAAAATAGTGCACCCAGTGTTTTGCCAACAGTTAGCTGAGCTTACCTTTCAATAGGATATTTTTGTCATGTTCAACCATGGCAATCTGTCAACAAATTCTTTAAAACAGGGCTGTTTTTAAATATAGCACATAGTTCATACTCAGGATCCCAGCAATAATCTGGAATTAAATGTTTCATCATATAAGAACTATAACCATGTTACTATTTCAAACATATTATTTCAATCACAGGTCTAAATATTATATTGACTATATAAAATCATCAGTCTAGAATTTTAACATAGTGCAGGAACTGTGAAGCACTTTGGTCTCAATGATTAGATTATTGAACAAGTGAAATTCATCTCTTTCCACAATCCTTCACCCCACAATGTAACTTAAAATTTAAAACACAGTTGAAGTACACCTCTCTTCTGATTAGTTCCTATTGTGGCCTTCTGTACCCGTGGTAAGACTCAAAGTAACATTGGGCAAATTCAGCAGATTCAAGGAACAAGTTTTAAAAATAGCACTTTGAAATCCAAAATCATCTGCCTACTTCCTCTCGTTGGTAAGTCACAAAGCTTCCTTAGATCACTCTAGGGCTCAGAAAACGGTTAATGTGAATTTGCTGTATAAAACAAGGTTTCCGTGAGCAGCAGCACTGGTCCTGGATAGAGAGAGGGTACAAACAGCGGGTTTCGTTCGCCTCTTCTACATACAGTAGTCAGAAATATTTTACCTAAGAGCGCATACTATGTTGGCTTTTAAGTATAAAGCTCTGCTAACAATCAGGCAAAAATGATTGCTAAGTGACACACCTTAGCAATTTATTCATACTTTCAAAAAAAGTTAATAGAGCTATTTTAGATGAGATACATAGTTTAAGCCAGACAGCAGACAGAGTTCCCATGCTCGCATCACGAGCATTTACAGCAAAGGCAGGCTTGGGGGAAACCAGTTAATGCACAGTTGTTCCTTGGTGGCCATGAGAGATTGGCTCCGTGACCTTATCAGACACCCAAATCTGAGGATGCTCAAGTCCCTGATACAAAATGTTGTAGTATTAATATTTGCGTATAACCTATGCACATCCTCTTATATACTTCAAATCATCTCTAGATTACTTACAATGTAAATGCCATGTAAATAACTGTGACATTGCAGTGTTTAGGAAATAATAAGATAGTCTGTACATGTTTAGTACAGACATAATCTTCTCTTAGAATATTTTTGATCCATAATTGGTTGACTCATAGAAGTGGAACCCATGGATAGGGAGGTCTGACTACATATAAGTGGATTATTTTGTCCAACAGACAGAATGTGAATAGATCACTACCAGCGCCCTGAGGATGGAACGGGCCTGAGTGGAGCATACCAGCTCTTTGGTAGGATGCTTTAGTAGTGAAATGTTTTCCATCCGTATCAAGATAGCAAAGGTGATTAAATTACTTAAAAACAGGCTTCTAATTCCATGATTTTTAAATTTAATTACCTATTAGGATATTAAAATAAATCTAGGTTCACCAAGGTCATTCACCAGTACTACATAGCAGTATTGAGATGAAAGGCAGGGGGGACACTCAGTATTTACTTTGAAATATTGGTAAAAATGCTAATCAGTTAAATTATAAACGACCAATTCAAGTATGCCAGCCAGTAAAGATTACTTTCTTCACCCACTTACAAAAAAAAAAAAAATCTTGCCTAAGGATAACTATAGATGTCAGGTATGTGAAATAATACGATTGATGATTCTGTTGGAGGCCGGGAGAAAATAATACTACGTGACAGTGAGTGCACTTATGTGAGTTATACTCCAGAAAGTGTGTTCTGTGGAATAAAGGACTTGGCCAGTGAAGAAGGCAGCTGGTATTCAAATAATTAGCACAGATTCCTTGATATACACACAGTGAAAAGACAAAAATGAGAACCCTACATAGGTGTAAATAAGCTAAAAATGACCCTGGCAAAATATTTTCCTCTATTTAAAAAAAAAGAAATACCCAAAGCATGCAACTTAATAATTCCCTCCCCTTTCACAAGAATGAACTGAAAAACAAAAATGAAAACAACAAAAAAAAAACAGATGGAACCATCTGTTTCTGTCAGTAGAAAACAATAATAGATACATTAGGTTCCAAGACAAATAAAACTTTAAAATATTAATATTGAAAAAATACAATTAAATTTTTATTAAAAAATACATACGCCTTTGAACTCCATCTTTGTGTACATTTTACTTTGTGGGAAAATGAAAATAAAAATAAAAATAAAATAGGAAAAGCATTAAGACTACCTAATTATTCAGACTGTATTTGGTAGAAGCATGTTTCAGTCAAAACTCTGACGAAAAATAAGTTATTCTGTTTTCATTTGCTCCCGGACATCAGAAGGCAGAGTTTCAAACAGAGCATCTTCCACAACCAACCCAGCTCGTTTCAGAGCCCGACAGTCGCCCAGTTCAGAAGGGAGGATTTCAAAGTGGTTGCCTTTAACGTCTAGGTAGGAAAGAAATGGTAAATTTCCAATTTTCGGGGAAAGTACAGATAGGCTGTTTTTCCCAATCTTCAGGGTTTTAAGTTTCTTGCAGAAGTAGAGTTCATCAGGAAGGTTTTCCACTTTGTTACAAGTGATGGAAAAATACTGTAAACTTTGTAGAACTCCGATTTCGGGTGGGATAAAGCGAATGTCATTGTAGGATAAGTCCAAGTATCGGATCTTGTTGCACAGGAAGAGGTGGGAAGGCAGCACCTCTATTTTGTTATGACTGAAGGACAGGCGCTCCAGGCTGGTGAGTTTCTTTATGTGCTCTGGGATGTAGGTGATGCTGTTATGCCACAACTTTAGCACTGTCAGCTTCCTCAAGTGCTGAAAGCTGACGATCTCTTCGATTGATTTCAGATTATTTTCCTTCAGGTCCAATTCTTGGAGGCTGAGCAGGCTGAACACTGCGTGGGGAATCCGCTCCAGGTCACAGTGGACCAGTTCCAGCTCGGTGAGGTTCGTCATCTTCTTCAAGTTGTTGAGCATCACCAGCTTGGTGCCATCGTTATGAATGCACATCTTCTGGAGATGGCTGGAAACGTCCACCACTGCCTGAGGGATTTTGGAAACGTTGCTTTTGATTGAGAGAATTTTAAGGCTTTTGAGATCCCGCAGAGACTCGAGAGTGATGTTTTTGGAAATATCATGACTTAGAGAGCCCACCAAGTAGAGCTCTTCCAGATTCCGCAGTCCATACATCCAGGGGGGCAGCTCCCTCATGTCATCGAACTTGACGCTCAAGACTTTGAGGTTTTCTTTCAGGAAAGAGAGAGCTGCACTGTGGATTTTGACAGAGCACTGATGCAGAGAGAGCTCTTGGAGATTGTCTAGCTGCGCAATGGTGGCTGGTATCATTACATTCTTGATGATTTCGAGTTTTAGAGATTGCAACTCTGTGATTTCAAAAACAGTGTCTGGAAGGCCAGAGAGCATGATAAGAGGCAATTCCAGTCGATTGTGGGCATTTGTCTGTAGCTTCTGCCTCAGTTTATCAGGAGTCCACTCATTATTTAAGTTCAGCTGCTTCAATTTGTTTTCACTGACTTCAGACAGGAACACGGCAAATCTCTTGGAATAGAGGGGGTCATACTGATCGATCATGTGAAGCATAAAAGCAAAGTCATTTTTCACGTCTGGAATATCATCAATCCCAGTCTCCTGTCGGACATACTCAAAAGAATATTCCCTTAGAGAACGGTAGAACAGCCAGTACAAGGTATAAAGGCACGTCAGTCCGTAGATACTTACAAAGCACAGGTAGCAAAAGGAGAGCTTTGAGAACAAGTGCGCCATGGTATGGTTGCAAGAGAAGTTTTTATATCCAGTCATGTCTTGAATGTCAACATTACAGTCCACTGTGAATTGGACTTTGGAAACCAGAGCGCTATTATATGCAATGATGATTAGGAATTTGATAACCTTAAGTACAGTCTGGCGAACATACATGGCGTATAGAATATCACCTTCTTCCACGTGCAGCCTGAACTTCTTCACCTTCTCGAATAAGGCCTTTGCTTGCTCACCTTCCTTTTTATCCAGAGCCCCCGCGGTGGATTTGTCAACCACAAACTTCTCGGGAATGGACTTTAAAGACTGAGAGTTGACCAGGCTGCCTTCTGGACCAGACTGGATGGTGTTGGACTTGCTCAGGTTGTTCTTCCGGTTGTCCTTATCTTCGGAGTCCTCCCCAGACACTTCAGATAAAGCCCGTGTGGTCCAAGGAGAGTCGAAACATTTCCCCAGGATGGAGATGAAGTGCTCTATTTTGGAGCTGGAGCCAGGGAATTTAAACCAGAAGTTGCTGCAGAGCATGAAGACCAAGGTATGGATGAGAACGAGGTAAGGGAAGTACTTGGCGTACCAGTGGAGGGCTCGCTCATAACACATCTGGTTTATGAAACTATACTGCTGAAGGTCCAGATCTGTCTTCAGTCCCTTCATTTCCACAGTGGTGGGGTTAGCAGGAGATGGTCTAGGTGGAGGAAGTGGGGTGGTACTGGCAACTGCTTGAGAGACGTTTGAAATGGAAGAGTGGTTCTGAGCAGGCTGTACTCTTTTCGGAAGACAGATTATTTTGTCTTGCATGACCTGAAACACAGAAATAATATTTTCAAATTATATTACTCAAAGAGCTTTCTTAACGTCATTAGTGCGAAGAAAGCAGCAATAACATCTAATAAATGTCCATCTCCTCTGCCTGGAGAGTGCAATGTTCAATTCCAGCATCAAGATTTTATTCTTAACCCCCTTGCTGGGAAAATGACTTTGTTCATCATGTCTAAGCTATGACATAAAACAGTGGCTCTATTAGGCCAGAGAACAATTCACAACAAAGTAAATATTTAGAGAACATTCATGTGTTTTTTAAAAATAGAATTTCTTCTCTCACGGCAGCCTGGGAGAATCAGTCACTGGTCTGGGAAGTATATCACCTTACCAGACTCAATCCTGAATGGGTTATCTTCCAAGCAGTTCATATATGAGAAGTAAAAGGATTAGAGGGAAGAAATTCCTTTTTGGTTTTCCCTTTTCTTTCTACCGATATTCTAAAATACATGCATTGATCAGTGTGAATGGCTTTAATATGATGGGAATTTTACTAAGATCTTAGGAAAACAAACAAACAAAAAACCCCATGTCCTGAGAGAGAGATGATATAAAAGTGTTTAAAAGTAAACCAATTAGTCTGCATTTGCTACCTTTTCACACAATATATTACATTGAGAACCACTATCTTTCTATCAATGTTTTGATATGTTGAAAAGAACAGTAAGTTAGAAGAATATCCAGCAGACTCTTAAGATTGCAACTTGGGAAGGAGAAAACGCACCTTTTTGAAGATGAGGTAGAATGAGGTAGAATATACTTTGAATCAACCCAGAGGAATCATGTCTAGGAAGAGGCTCATGTAAGTGGAACTGTATGAACAATAAACCAGCAGGTCAAGGGGAGGATAAGATCCAGAGCGTACACAGCAATGGCGCTGGAATTAGTAACGCAGGGAAGGCCTATTCATACTTTAAAATATCAAACAGCTGGAAATCCAGTGTTTGGTGATTCTTCAACAGCAACGTGTTTAATGAATTTGCCCTAGCAAAGTTTTTATATTAATTGTAAAAGTAGAAAGTGAACTCACTGCAAGGTGGGCTGCTATGGCGTGGGGACCATAAGCTGGTGACAAGGGACCAGCAACCCACTGCACAGAAGCACACGTCGACAATGGAGTGAAGCATCCAGCACTTGTAAAGTGCCTGGTACATGAGAAACCACCAGTCTATATTTTCTGAGAAAATCAGTGAATGTCCACTACTCATTCCAGGCCAGTGCTATATTGGTCTGGGAGTAGAGGACACCTCTCCCAGCGATGAAGATGGTGTTTATAGTGATGACAGTGGCAAACTGTGGCAGTGTTAACCTGCAAAAGACTCTATTCTCATAATGTCATGGATATTGATTCTTTTAATAGCCATTTTAATCTAGTTAAATAAGGTACTCTTTTTAATCTGGTTAATAATAAGGTACTCTTATTATTTCTATTTACAGCTGAGGAGACTGAGGCATGGACTCAGGTTAAGTCACTTGCCTAATGTCATCTGTCCCAGGATCACCCAGACTTAGGGCCCACATTCTTATTTTATTTTATCGAATGTCCAGGATTAAACCAAAAGGATCCCAATTTGACTTTATCCTAAATAACAAGTTATCTTACATACGTAAGTCATGTCTTAGGGGAAAAGTTTACTGCTTGTCATGTTCTATGCAGATAATAAGAAATGAGGTTAGGGGAAGAGAGGAAGTTTAGCTATAACATTTATAAAGTTCGGTCATGGAAGAGAAAGCAGGGACAACTCTTTATTATTTAAGTTAAAAGAAGGCAAGGCAGAACAACAAGTATGATTCTATTTAGAGGGGGCAGAGATGTGAGAATGGAGCTGTGGTCTTTAAATAATTTTGTTACTTGCCTATATCAAGTGGGGTTGAGCACGCCCACCCTCATATCTGTATGTCTACTTATTGTATATTCTTATCAATCAATATGTAAAATATTTTAAAAGTTAATTTCTTTCCTTTTTACCTCTAAAATAAATATACTGAACATTTTCATTTTTATCTCACATTTTAATGGAGCATCCATCATATTTCTTGAGGAGGGTCAAGCATCCCACTTTGGAAATTGTTAGAACAGAAAACAGTAAGTGAAAGCCTGGACGAATGCCGGAGCAGTAGCTGCCCAGGTTGCTGAGGGAACTTACCATGAGAGAGGTAGGTAGCCACAAGTAGAATTCTAAAAAATGTGCGGGCAGGCTGTTGAATACAGGACTACTCAAAGAAACAGCCAGCTTAGGGAGTCCCACGGTAAACCATATAAAGATTTAAAATAGCTACAGGAGAGAGGAGGTAAGTTAGCTTCCATGTTTATTAGAAACAGTATTCCAGAACACTGCAACATTGGGAAGAAGTGAGAGAAGGATCAATATCTTCAAAGTTACACTCAGAAAGAAAAAGAAGACAGAAAAAAAAAAAAAAAAAAAAAGTAAAGCAGACAGGAAAAATAAAAAGGTAAACGATGTCTGTGCCTTGTGTTTGCTAATCACAGAAGCTTGCCAGAACGTGGAAGTGTTTCTTTCATCTTTTCTGCCCTTTTGAGAAGTGTGCCTACTTCACTTCTCTTTAACTTTACCCAGCAATTTAAAGTTCAGGGTAGAAAAAAAGCCTTAAAAGAAAGGCTGCAAAACAGATTTCAAAAGAATAATTGTAGTCCAGGCTGCAAGTGCAGGACCAAGAAAGAGAGCCTGCCGTATGAACAGGGAAGAGGTCCCCACCCTCGTCCAGTTCCACAAACCCACGAGACTCAGATCTTCTCCGACAGCTCACCCACACATGTGGGCACGTGTGTTACAACATCAGGGAATCGCACCACTTTCTCCTAGAGACAACTCTCAGACTGTTTTTGGAGCAAAAAGGCTATAGAACAGAGCTATTTGGTATGTTTATGTGGGAGGAGTGAGTGAAGGAAGGAAAAGAAACTGGGGGAAGGGGGAGAGGGAAAAAATGTAAAAATTAAATGAACAAGAGAACCTGATCCAAAATACATCAGTGTGAGAAAAGTTAACATCCTAAAAGCTGATATAAGAATGATTCTTACAATGAAATCATTTATGGTAAGGAAAACATCTAAGTGAGTGTGGAAAGGAAGAGGGGAGGGACACAGAGGAAGGTGAGTCACTGAGAGCGTGAGGCAGGTGAAGCCATGGCATGAAGAGATGGTTCAACCCCCCTCACCATTGAGACGAGAATCAAAGAAGAAAAGTAGGTCAAGCAACACAGCAGGTGGCTGGCACACATGCTCATTATTTCTATTTTGACATGCACATACATTTCAAACTTTTCAATCTTTCTCAAAGTTTTAGTAAAATATACCACATGCCCTACTATGAAACTAATTTAGGGCTTTCACATGAAAGCTATAACCCAGTTACAACCTAAGAATAGGGGAAAGGGGGAAAGGGAGAGGAGGGAGGGGGGAGGTGGGTGGAGGGAGGGGTATTGGTGGAATTACACCTGTGGGGCATCTTACAAGGGTATATGTGAAACTTAGTAAATGTGGAATGTAAATGTCTTGACTCGGTAACTGGGAAAATGCCAGGAAGGCTATGTTAACTATTGTGATGAAAATGTGTCAAATAGTCTGTGAAGCTAGCATATGATCCCCCATGATCATATCAATGTACACAGCTATGATTTAATACAAATAAATAAATAAATAAATAAATAAATAAATAGGTGTGCTTAGGACAGAAAACCAAGGGTGAAGTCAAGTGAGCATTTGATAAAAAGATTACTGTGGGCTTGCCACCCATAGCGCAGTGGTTACAGCACCAGCCATATACACCAAGGGTGGCAGGTTCGACCCTGGCCCAGGCCAACTAAACAACAATGACAACTCCAACAAAAAATAGCTGGGTGTTGTGGCAGACACCTATAGTCCCAGCTACTTGGGGGGCTGAGACAAGAGATTTGCTTAAGCCCAAGACTTGGAGGTTTCTGTGAGCTATGATGCCCGGCTCTCTACCAAGAATGGCATACTGAAATTCTGTCTCAAAAAACAAAAAAAGATTACTATGGATAAAAGGAAGCCAGCTGCTATTCTCTATAACAGAGGGAAACAAGGTCCTATTCACTGTGGCAGGGTTGGACCCAACCCTTATCCCAGCAGCCCAGATGTGGGACATGAAGTCAAAGGGGATTGCTTCTCCAAGCATTAAGATGTCATGTTTACCCTATTGAGTTTTTTACTTACTTAGGACTTGTTATTTCTTTCTTCTCTCTTGTTTCTCCTTTCCTATACCCATTCTATCATTGTATTTTAGAAGCATATAACTTGTTTTGCTTTCACAGACTCATAGCTGGAGGAGAACTGTCTCACAATGAATCATGCCTTGAGTCCCCCCCCCCCATATCTGATTTAGTTGAGACTTCCTTTAGAGTTGATGCGGGAATGAGTTAAGACTTTTGAGGCTATTGGGATGGAATGAATGTATTAATATTTTGTATATGAAAAAATCATGAGTTTTGGGGGTGCCAAGGGTTCAATGCTTATGGTTTAAATGTATATCTCCTCCAAAACTCATATTGAAATTCAGTTGCCACATTTCTAAAAGATAAAACCTTAAAGAAAGAATTGGGTCATGAGGCTCTCCATTCATGGGTGGGATTAACGCTATTAAAAAGGACCAGCCTAGCAACTCTTGTGTATATCTCTTTTTGTTCTTCCAGCATGTGATGACACAGCAAGAAGACTTTAGTGAAATGCTCGCATCCTGAATTGAACTTCCCAGCCTTCAGTAAATTTCTGTTCATTATAAACTACCCAGTCTGTGGTGTTCTATTATAGCAGCACAAATGACTATGGCATATACATTCCATCAGAAGCCCAGGAGAGTCCATGGGACACATGCCCAGAACAGATTTGCTGTCAAAGCAGTGCTAGATTTCTCTCAAATGACTGCCTGCCCTGTCCACACTCCTCTATCTGAGTAGTAAGCTCCTGTATTTTACCGTCACAAATTATTTCCTTTTTCTAACACGAGCAGGTATCAGTTGTTAAAAAGAAAAGCCAAATTTAAAATAAATGGTTCATAATATTGAGTGAATTTAATCATTTAAAAGAAAAACATCATGCAGAGTTAAACCTGGTCTTTTCTGAATCTACTGGAGGAAAATAAAAAGGGATTCTAAAATTCATGTTAATAAGCAGCAGCAGTGATAGAGGACAATTGTATGGCTCCATGTTTCACTCTGTAAAACTCCATTTGTTTGGAATGATAAGCAGCTAGAAGCTTAAAACTGCTACTATAAATAAATAAATCTATTGTGACAAATAGCATTCCACTGTAATGCACTTACCCTTGTGACACCTGAGGACTCTAATGTTTTCAAGATGAGCCTAAATGATAGGAGAAGAGCAATACTGCAAAGACCATGCCCCCAGATTTCAGTTTTATAATATACAGGATTCTTAATTTCTCTTTGTTGCATTTTCTGAGATATCAGCTACCAAGTCTCCTTTTAAAAATGCTTATTACCCTAACAGGTGGTGTTCAGTGAATTAGTCATTCACATTGTAGATTTTATTGATTTGGTATAGACGATCTCCTCCCAGCTTATTGTGATGAGGGCCTCCATAAGGACAAGGAGGGTTTTGGTCAGGGTAAGGGATAAAAAGGGCAGATAGGAAGAGTGATTCTATAGATTCTATGATTCTTCAGAGGAAAATGTTTTCTTCCTTGGTTACAGACATTTGTACAAAGCTAGAATCCTAAAAATCATTCCTGAAACATCTTTCTCCTATCTATTACCCACATTCAGTCCACCACCAAGTATGGTTGACTTTATCTCCTAAGTCTTTTCCACATTTGTCCATTTCTCCCCAGCTAGTCCATCTTGACTATTATCACCCTCCACATACCCCACTCCAAAGTACCATCATCCTTTCTTTTAAACCTATGCAATAGTGTCCTGGCTAATCTCTTGAGTTCTGGAGGTAAAATCTGTTTTTGTTTTTGTTTTTTTTTTAATTATTCTCTACACCATAGAAAGAATCTCTTTTTAATATTTAAATCTGAACATGGCATCCTGGAAATTTGAATAATTTCCCTTTGTCTCAAGATAAAGCAAGACCCTTCTCAATGTAGCGTAAGAGGCTTTTCACAGTCTCTACCCCAGCTCACTTATCACCTCCCCACACTCTCCTCCCTGCCACTGGTTTGGCGTCCCTAACACTTGACTTGGACCCAATACTCTCTTCCCATGAGTCTTGGAATGTGCTCTTCCTTCTACCTCAAACACTCCTGCTTTCTATCTTCCTCTCCATCCCAACCGTGTTTTCTTCAATTCTCTGCCTAAGTGTTTACAACTTCATGGACACCTTCCTTATTCATTACCCTAAATTTAGATACTTATATAGCAAGAATTTTATATGTGCTTTTGACAATTTCCTCTAATAGACTATCATTACATGAGGTCAAAGATCATGTGAACTTTATCAACTACTACATTTCTAGAGTATAGAATGACTTACATCAATAAATATGAGTTTATTAAATGAATGGAGGTATGAAAGTGAGTAAAGCAGCTGGAATAAAGGACAGATAATACCTGAAGGTAAAACAGCAGCATATAAAAGAAAATTGAGAGAAGACAGAGTCTAGTGGAGGAAATGGTACCCACAGAGGCAGATGTGGGTGAATAAGATGAATTTTGGCAAGTTGGTTTGATTTTTTGATTCTCAGTTTCCTTGTGTATAAAAGAAAAATGAGAGCATTATCTTCTATAGGGTTACTGTGAGAACTAAATGTGAAAATTAGTGCACAGTAAACTCTTAATGGTGAAAGCAAACAGATTTTCTTGAGGTAGATAAGATATATAAAGTAGTAGTTGTTATAAGACACTGAATGTTGGACAGTGAAGTTGGGATTGATTATGGCAGAAAATGGGAAGTACAGATTCTCACACAGGAAGGGGTGTCAGTGAAAAGATACTTAAAAGGTGCCGTGGCAGTTGTGTGCAGGATGTTTTAGAACAGAAGGTGAATAAAAGCCAGAGAAGGAAGGTGTTATGAGTACAGATATAAGCTTAGATGTGGGTATTTAGAAAGACTTGGTGAGGAGGGATTGAAATCAAGATAAAGAAAAAATATTGAAAACAAGAAAAAAAAAAACTCATTCAATACAAGGGAATCACAATAAGATAAATAGCCCCATAAATAATGGAGTCCAGAATGACATGATATATCCAAAGTGCTGCGGTAGAGTTGGAGAAGGAGGCAATCAATAATTCTTTATGCAGAAAAAAGTATTCTTCAAAGTGAAAGAAAAACAAAAACATTTCCAAATAATCAACATTCCCAGCAAACCTGCCTTACAATAAATCAGTGATTTTCAACTGGCGTGCCATGAGAGGATCTTAGTTATGGGGCAAAAATTTGTAAACCTAATTAATTAAATTATTTGTGAAAGAAGTTCAAAGCACAGGACTTTTTATACTTATTTTTTTAATCAACATAATTTAAATGTGCTGTAAAAGCTCAACTATAGGTTCAAGTGTGCTGTGAGACAAAAAAGGTTGAAAAACACTGCAATAAATACTAAAATGTATAAAGGGAAATGATATCAGCTAGTAAGTCAAATCCACATGAAGAAATAAAGAACAACAGGAAAGGTAATTACTTAGATAAATATAAGGAAAGAGTGAATATAGTTTTCTTTTTTCTTAACTTGACAGATAACAAGTGTATAAAACAATGATTATATACAATACATATATAATATATTATACGTATATATATTATATGTATATGTATATGTATATATGTATATATATAATATATATGTATAATATATTATATGTATATATATATAATATATGTATAATATATTTTTTATTTTTTATTTTTTTTGCATTTTTTGGCTCAGGCTGGGTTTGAACCTGCCAGCTCTGGCATATGAGACAGGCACCCTACTCCTTTGAGCCACAGCTGCTGCCCTATAAGACTATATTTTATAACCTAACATTGAAAGATATTATATGTATATGAGAAAATAACAACAAAAAGAAGGGAGAATAAGAAGTTATATTGGAGCAAAGTTTGAATCTGAAGCACGCACTGTTTTAAATTAAGATGCCTATAGTAGTTCCTGAGGAACCATTAAGAAATAAACTAAATCTAAGGCACTATTTCCTTCACAGTAGCTTCAAAGAAAATGAAATACTTAAGAATATACCTAACAAAAGAGGTAAAGGACCTCTACAAAAAAATTATAAAACCCTAAGAAAAGAAATAGCAGAAGACATTAACAAATGGAAGAACATACCATGCTCTGTTGACTGGGAAGAATTAACATTGTTAAAATGTGTATTCTACTCAAAGCAATCTACAGAATCAATGCAATCTCCATTAATACCAACATCATACTTTAAAGAACTGGATAAAATAGTACTTAATTTGTATTAACCAGGAAAAAACCCATATAGCCAAGGCTATTTATAGTAATAAAAACAAAGCTAGAGGCATCACTATACCAGACACAAGTCCACAATGATCAAAACAACATATTATTGGCACACAAATGGAGATATAGACATATGGAATAGTCCACCAACCTAAGAGATGAAACCAGTCTCTTTCTTCCATCTGATCTTTGATAAACTGAACAAAAGCATACACTGGGGAAAAGAATTCCTATTCAGCAAATGGGGTTGGGAGAATTAGATCACCACATGTAAAAGAGTAAAGCTGGACCTGCAGCTTTCACCACTTACAAAAATTGACTCAATATGGATAAAAGACTTAAATCTAAGTCATGAAATGATAAAAATCCTAGAAGAAAATATGGGAAAAGTGCTTGATAATGTTGGACTTGGAAAAGATTTTATGAAGAAGACTCCATTGGCAATTGCAACAACAACAAAAATAAACAAATGGGACTTACGCTGAAAACTTCTGCACAGTGAAGGATTCAACAATTAAAGCAAAAAGACAACCTTCAGAATGGGAAAAAATGTTCATATGTTTACAAATATGACAAAGGGTTGATAACTAGAATCTATAGAGAACTCAAATTGATCAACAAAAAAAGAGCAAACAATCCAATCCACACCTGGTAAAGAGATATGAACAGAACTTTCTCAGAGGAAGATAGATGAATGGTTAACATGTGAAAAAATACTCAACATCCCTAATCAGCAAAGAAATGCAAATCAAAACCACCCTGAACAATTACCTACCCCCAGTGAAAATAGCCCACATCACAAAGTCTCAAAGTAGGAGATGCTGGCATGGATATGGAGAGAAGGGAACACTTTTACACTGCTGGTAGAACTGCCAGCTAATACAATCTTTTTGGAAGAAATATGGAGAGTCCTCAAAGAACTCAAATTAGACCTCCCATTTGATCCTGCAATCTCACTATTAGGCTCTACCCGGAAGAAAATAAATCATTTTATCATAAGGATATTTGCACTAGATTGTTTATCACAGCTCAATTTACAATTGCAAAAATGTGGAAAAAAACCTAAAATCCTGTCAAGATAATCCAAGAATAATCCAAGAATAGATTAACAAACTATGGTTTATGTATACAATGGAATACTACTCAGCCATTAAAAAAGATGGAAACTTTACATCTTTTGTATTAACCTGGATGTTGTTGAAACACAATCTTCTTAGTAAAGTATCAGAAGAATGGAGAAGTACTAATATGAAGCCAGTATATGATCTAATACATACCCACATAAGAAAAAACTCGCATCAATTCAAGGTGGGGAGAGGGGTAATAAGGAAAGGATAGAGGGGAGTAAAGAGGGGGGGTGGATGTACTCTCCCTTAAGGCACAATGTTAGTGGGTAGATCTCTCACCTTTTGGGGATGGGACACATTTATAACAGGGACTCTACCTCACAAAGTCAACCATTGTAACCTATTTCTTTGTACCCTCAAATTAACCTGAAATAAATATATATGTATATATGAATTAAAAAATACAAAAATAAAAATAATATATGGATAAATGGCAATGATTTTTTTAGACCAGAAAGAACTAAACTAAAGCAAAATGAAAAAGAATTAAAGTCATAACCCCAAAAAGATCTATTTAAAGCAAAGAAAAAAAAAGGGATAAGGAGGGCAGCACCTGTGGCTCAGAACGTAAGGTGCCAGCCCCAGATACCGAGGGTGGGGGGCTCAAACCCAGCCCCAGCCAAACCTCAACAAAAAAAACAGCCGAGCATTGTGGCAGCTACTTGGGAGGCTGAGGCAAGAGAATTGCCTAAGCCCTGGAGTTGGAGGTTGCTATGAGCTGAGACGCCACAGCACTCTACCGAGGGTGATAAAGTGAGACTCTGTCTCTATATAAAAAAAAAAAAAAAAAAAGGGATAAGGAGAAAGAGAGAAACAATAAATGACAAAATGGCTGGTGTAAATTCAACCATAACAGTAATTACATCAAATACAGATGGATTAACAACTTCAGTCCAAATTGGCAAAGTGGATTATTTTAAAAGAAATCACAATCATATCCTATTCACAAGAGGAATAGGGAAAAACTATATCATGCAAATAACTATTATATGGAAAACTATCCATAAGACAGTTGGAGTGGCTATATCAATATCAGAAAAAAATATACTTTTAGAAGAAACATTTTTACTACAGGCAATGAGGGAAATTTGATAATAAAATGGTTGGTGGAGGGAGGGTAATGGGTTGGGCCACATCTAAAAAAATATATTAAAAAAAAACACATTAACAAATTTAAAAAAATGGTCAAGTCAACATAAAAATATAAAATATGTGAACATATGTACTTAACATTGTTTCAAAATACATGAAGTAAAACAATGGCAGAATTGAAGGGAAATAGAGATTCAACAATAATAGCTAAATTTAGAACTCTCAATAATGTCAAGAACATAAAATCAACAGAGACATAGAAGAGATATTGAATGACAACTCAACCAAACTGCTGTCTCTAGAATACTCCAGCCACCATGTAGCAGAACACACATTCTTTTCAATTGCACGTGAAACATTCTCCAGAATAAACCATGTGCTAGGCCAGACAACATGCGTCCATAAATTTTGAAGGATTAAAATTGTAATACAAAGTACATAATTACAAATCAACATAGGAAATTTGGGGAATCCACAAATAGAAATTTTAAAACCTACCTCTAAATAATACTAGTTTTTAGTTGATAAGAAAAGCCCAGAAAAGGCAACCGCATGGAGAGAAAAGGTAAATTATTAATGTCCTGGAACTGGAGTGAGAGCCATGATTTATGCTTAGTATACACCAGGGATCTTTTTAAGGTGATGGGAATATTGTTCAACTAGATTCTAGTGATGATTTCATACTTATATAACTTCCTAAAAGCTATTGAATTATACTTAAAATAGGATAATTCTATGGTAAGGAAGCCATCGAGCATATAAATCATACAGTAGATATGTCTAAATAATCCATAGATCAGAGAAGAAATCACCTGAGAAATTACATAGTATTTTTCTTTTAATGAAAATGAAAAGATAACACACCAGAATTCGCAACATGTTGCTAAAGCTATAATTAAGAAAATTTCATAGCACTAAATTCCTACATTAGAAAGAAGATCTCAAATCAATGACTAGAGTTCCCACCTAAAAAGCAGAAAAACGAGGCTAGAGAAATCCAAATTAGGAAGATGAAAGAATGAAGATTAGAGGTTAAAAAATAATAATAAAAATAAAACAAAAGAAACAATAGAGAAAAATCAAGTAAACCAAAAGCTAGTTTTAAAATTTTAATGAAATTGATAAACATTTACCCAGACTAAGCTGAAAAAAAAAAAAATAATAAAGATGTTTACCGTATTAGAAATGAGAGTTATAGTTTCGATACAGATGCTACGAATAGTAAATGGGTAAGAAAGTACATTTTTTCTGGAAAAAATATAAAAATGTAGATAAAATGGAAAAATTTATTGAATCGTCCACTCCTTTTGTAACATTACCTTTATCATCAATTCCTTGGATGATACCCAATGTATAAAATGAATATACACATTGTCATTACAGCCCTTGACATTCAGTCAGGTTCACAGCCCTATCTTGAAAGATAATAAGTGTATCGACACAGTATTGGTAAGCATGCTGATAGAAATAAATGTGGCATTATTCTAAAATATTGAAGATTGTTGTCTGACACCATTGTGGGAAAAGGATCTCAGGGAAGTCTTCCCAGAGTCTTTGAAAGGGATTTTTAACTGTTTCATTTTTCTGCATGTTTTATGTGTGGTCAGTTTGTTCCAAGGAAGATTCTGTTCTTCTTACACAGCAAAATGAATTCAATAGAGTGTGAGGTACTTCCTATTTGACATCACTATAGTTGGCCTCAGCCAGATACGAAATTAGTTACGTGTTAGTATCAAGAATTCTCATTCATTGACTCACTGCGTTGTTAAATGGATGCTAAGCATATGAACAAAACATCACTCAGGAAGCGGAAGCTACTCTTCCAACTTTCTATAAACAGTTTGACTCCCCGTGAAGCTTATAAGTTTATCAGTCTCTCAAATGTCCTGTTAGCACTAAGGATATTCTTTCTTGGTATATACCTGTGGGATATTTCTTTCTTTTTTACTCACTACCTTCAACTACCCTATAGCTGCTGGATTTGATGACCACTTTGAAAGTCAGCAGATTATTCCCATCTGAAATATTTAGACGATCTTGGGCACTTCTACACATGTATCTTCTTACTGTCTCTTTCTCATAAGAATAAATATATTTGTTTTCTTCACACCTATAAAAGACTGCTTCCTCTTTTTGCCAAAGGGTACGAACATTGCCTCTCACACTGGGATTGGGAGTGGGGAACCTGTGGCCTTGGGGCCTTCTGGATCTTTAAGCGCGGCTTTTGACTATGTCAAAAGAATTTTACAGGACCAATTCTTTTAATAAAGGAATTTGTTCTGTGAAGTGTGGATTCAGTCAGGAACTACACTTGGGGATCTAGAAGGCCACGTGTGGCCCTGTAGCTGCATGTTCCCCACCCCTGCTGGAATAATTTTTCAATCCCTCCTCCTCTTAATCTCCTATATAATTCATCACCAAGTCTTTCTAAATGCCCACATCTAAGTTTATATCTGTACTCATAACACCTTCCTTCTCTGGCTTTTATCCACCCTCTGTTCTAAAACATCCTGCACACAACTGCTACGGCACCTTTTAAATATCTTTTCACTGACACCCCTTCCTGTGTGAGAATCTGTACTTCCCATTTTCTGCCATAATCGATCCCAACTTCACTGTCCAACATTCAGTGTCTTATAACAACTGCTCCTTTATATATCTTATCTACGTCAAGAAAATCTGTTTGCTTTCACCATTAAGAGTTTACTGTGCACTAATTTTCACATTTAGTTCTCACAGTAACCCTATAGAAGATAATGCTCTCATTTTTCTTTTATAGACAAGGAAACTGAGAATCAAAAAATCAAACCAACTTGCCAAAATTCATCCACATTATTCACCCACATCTGCCTCTGTGGGTACCATTTCCTCCACTAGACTCTGCCTTCTCTTTTTCATTTCATCCAAACCTCTTATCTTGCCTTTTCCTGGTTGGCCTTTACCTAAATAGTCACCAGTGGCACTTATGGCTGTTGTCTCTGACCTTACATCCTATATCTGTTTGCTTTTACCTATAGATGATTTGAAATATTGCAACTTTAGAATTATGTAGCCTCTATCCCCAAGACCTAGCAAAGTACCTGGTGCATTGAAGATGATCAATAAATATCTATTGACTGAAATACAAATAAAACCAAAGAATAAAAAGTTCTTTTTTAGGAGTGCCAGGGTTCTGTACCTTTGAATGATTTAAGTGGTTGTATACCTCTCTGCACACAGATAAGATTTCAGTAAAGGCAACTTGATGGCTCACTATGCTTCTTATACTTTAAACATGTCAGTGCAAAAATGTGATTTTCTTCTGATAAAAATATCTTGAAGTTGCTATTTGGGTTCTCTTAGGATTTTTATCTTTAATTCAAAAATGTTCACAGATTGGGCAAGCAATGGTTATACTTGAAAAAGCATTCAGAGGCAGGGACTACTTTTCCTCAGACCCAACAAATGCAGAGTTTTGACAATTTATAACACCTGGAAAGAAATAGGATTGAAAATATGGTCAAAATCGAATTGAACACTCAGAAATCATTTGACACTTATGACTGTTATTTTTCTAAGGTCCAACATGATGACCATCATTGTTACTAAAAGGAACACATTTTAAAATATGTGCTTGGATAAAAACAAATAAAGGGAAAAAAATAACACAAAAGGAGATAATAGTTTGCATTTATATAAAATTCTACTTTTCCCATAATGATTCCACAACTATTTTCTCTTTCAGCCTTTAAAACAATACAAGCCAGGACAGTTATCAGCCTGATTTTAATTACAAGGTTATCTAAATACTATGACATTAAATTATTTTTCCACAGTGATTGGACCAATAAGTAATATAGCTAGGACCAGGAGTCAGGGTTTCTGAATCCCAATCCGATACTCTGACATATCTGAATGTTGCAGCCAAAAACTCATTCATAATTGCTTGGTTTGTGATTTGAGGGTGTATTTGTTAAACAGTGCTACCACCTGCTGGTAAGTTTTCCAATAATTCACATTATGGCCAATCTACAATAGCAAAAATAAATAAAAACTAACAACATAATTTATGATTACAGCTACACTTATCTACCACTTTCTCTAATTGTCCTTTATGCTTATTATATGTACTTAGACACACTTTCTAAAGTAGGCAAATAAATCTTGCAAGATTTAAGTGTTCAAACATTTATTTCTCCTCTTAAGAACTTGTAATTAAGTTAATTTTGTCTACTTCCTAGAATATGTATGTTTGGGAGACCATTTTGCTGATTTTAGAATAAACCAGTAATCCCCAAATGTGTGTGCATACAAGAATCACTTGTTACAGGGATACTAAGAAATGTAGAGTTCTGAGTTTCTCTGTAAAATATTCTAATTCTGTCACTTTTGGCATAGAATCATTACAAAAAAAAAAAGTTCTTTTAATCCACACCCTAAGTTTTTCTCATGATGAAGAAAACCACAAAATTCTGACTTAAGCAAATGATTTATCTTGGCTTTCCTTTTATCTGGCTCTGTAAGTCTGATCAGATCAAACAACTCTTCTAAAACTCAATTCTTCATGAGAGAAATGGAAGGGTGATAGCAGAATCCAATCACTAGATATTGCCTAAGAATCCTTTGTTGTGAACTTATTCTTTCCAAATAAAAAAAAATTTTGACAAGTCATATAATTGATCTATAGAAGATAAATTCATATGTGATAATTGAATTTTCACAAATTAGATAATTGAAAAATACTTGTTTTATTGAATCAGCAATGTGACACTTCTAATCAAGTATCCCACTGTGCAATGAAAATCACCAAAAAAAAAAAAAAGAAGAAGAATATTAACCTTACAAAATAAAGGGAGAAAAGAAAAAACTATCAACATGCATTTATGAAAGTAAGAAGTAAAGTGTATTCAAACTAGATGTTTTGTAATAATCCTTTACCCATTCTGAGTCCACTTTAACAGTATCAGACTAGAAGGATAACAACCACTAGAAACTGTCAGAGATTCTTGGCTATAATTCCAGTAGTTAACAGCTTCCATATGCTGAAATCTAATGTCCTACAATTATTAGAAGAAAAATCAGTAAATGGCTAGCCTTGCTTGGACAGTATTGGGTGTGTAAATGAGCAATGTTAGAGAATCTGGAGACTGGTTCAGAACAGACTGACCTGGGAACAGTAATTAGGTGTCTTGCCAACCTACTCTCTATTCCATCCCATCATTAGTTTGAAAACCCAATGTTGCCAACATATGAGATCCTTCTGGTGAATGAAACAATGTGCTACTCAGTAAAAATAAAGGACAAAAACATAGAAACTGTTCAAACCATGCTTCCCACTCTTTTTGTCCTCAGATTCAGCACAAGGAGATTTATAACTTCCATGTAGGTAATTAGGCAGCTTCCTCAGGAATGGGCAGCTTAGGTCTAACTAAGGAAGATTAGAATCAAATTTGCCAATCAGTGTCAGAAAATTTTTGATTTATAAGTATGTCTACATCTGATAAATTAAAAAAAAATTCTCTTCTTCATCGTCCTATAGGCTACTCATTTGTGGCTACTGTTGTAAAACATTAAAGTTATCCTTCAACCTAACTATATTTTACCTATAATAGAATGTGAGCTGTGGTAGAATAGCAAACTGACCATTTTTTCCGGTTATCAGAAGGATTCCACTGAACTGCTCTATCCAAAGGGGACAGTCTACTTTAAAAATCTGACTTTATTCAATTGGAACATCAAACAGAAAACTGTACAGACTCAAGCTGATTTTGAGCAGGCTGAAAGTTTATGTATAAAACAAGATATCCACTCAGAAGCCAATCACCATGACATAGCTGGTATAATCAGTATTCTTACTGCTGCTGTTGGCCTAGAAACTGATAACATTCCTGATAATTATAGGGAAAATTATTCCCTGATCTTGAGCCTGGGCTCACTTCAGGCTTTACAGACAAAGAGTCAAGAGAATGGCATGTAAGTTGTGTATGTGCAGGAAGGCAGAAAACTGATCTCCAAAAGAGAATGTGTATGTGAGATTCTATGGATTCCAAAAGTCTCTTGAACTGGAGACAAAGATTATGCTCAAGGTCTTCTAACCAGTTGGAGTTCTCCAACAAATGTGATCAAATAATAGAATGTGGCAGGAACTACACCTAGGAGCCACATGTAGTTGAGCCTGATGTAGTTGAACTGTGCCATGAGGAGGAAGATCATAATATGCATAGATGAAGAGTATTCTATAGATGGAGGAATAATTGTGAATGTTATCGCCCCTGATAATGTCTATCCCTCAGCTACCTAGCTGATCCCTTCCAATAAAGACAAAAAAGGCCTTCAAGTGGACCATCTCATAATACCACCTCAGCAATCACCCTTGAATGAAGATTTACTGCAAGACAACCTTATAACTGTGGGGGTGCAGAATAGTAAAAAGGGCCCAAATAGAAAAGCAACCAGGAATAGGAAACACAGTATAGTACATATGGAGAAAAAATACTCAAGAAATATGAAATTGAGGAGGCCAATAAGGAGAATTTCAAAAACTGCAGAAAGATTTTAAAAGCTAAAAGGCAAGAAGCTGGAAGACTTCACCATCACATTTAATGTACATGTTGAAGGAAACTCCATTGAAGATGCCTTTTTTTCTGAGGATTTAGAAGACTGGGGGTAGAAGAAGAAGCTGAAGAAGAGATGTATGAGAAAGAATGCCATTTTGAACTTAGTGCACATGATCCTCTGATTCTTCATAAGGGCAAGATTTAACAAGAGATTTTCAGGTACCAAACCACAAAGACAGGAGAAAATAACTAAAGAACTCACATAATAACTATAAAACAATTAGCAACATGAAAGGATTACAACTGCATATACACATATTAACCTTGAATATAAATTAATTAAATGATCCATTTAAAAGATGCCGATTGATGAAATTGATTTACAAAAACAAAATGAACCAACTATATGGTGTTTACAAGAAAGGCATCTTGTTAGTAATGATACTTACAGACTGAAGATAAATGGGATAAGAAAAGACCCTTCATGCTAATGGAAGCCAAAATTGAGCAGGAATAGCTATACTTACATCAGTACAACATTAAATCAATGACAGTAAAAAAAAAAAAATAAAAGACAAAGTCATCATATGATGATAAAAAGATCAATTTAACAGGACTAAATATGTATGCACCCAACACCAGAGCACCTAGATTTCATAAAATGAATATTACTACACCTAAAGAAGCCAGGTGTGGTGGCTCATGTCTGTAGTCCTAAAACTCTGGGAAGCTGAGATAGGTGGATCACTCGAAGAGGCTGAGACCAGCCTGAACAAAAGAAAGATACCATCACCAACAAAAATAGAAAGAAAAAAATAAATAAATAAACTAGCCAGGAGATGGCACCTGTGGCTCAAAGGGGTAGAGAGGCGGCCCCATATGCTGGAGGTGGTGGGTTCAAACCCAGCCCTGGCCAAAAACTGCAAAAAAAAAAAAAAAAAAAAAAAAACCTAGCCAGGCATGGTGGGGCACACCTGTAGTCCCAGCAACTTGGGAGGCTAAGGCAAGAGAATCACTTAAACCCAGGAGTTTTAGATTTATGTGAACTACCATGATGTCATAGCACGCTACCTAGGATGACAGAGTGAAACTTAGTCACAAAAAGAAAAAACAAAGTGAAGAAAGATACAGACAGCAATAATAGTGAGGCAATTCAATACCCTACTTACACCTCTACACAGATTATCAAAATAAAAAATCAAGGGCTGAGTGCAGTGGCTCATGCCTGTAATCCAAGCACTCTGGGAGGCCAAGGCAGGTGAATTGTTTGAGCTCAGGAGTTTGAGAATAGCCTGAGAAAGGGTGAGATCCCATTTCTACTAAAAATGGAAAAACTAGCCAGATATTGTGGTGGCTGCCGATGGTCCTAGTTACTGGGGAGGCTGAGGCAGAAGGATTGCTTAAGACTAAGAGTTTGAGGTTGCTGTGAGCTATGACACCTCAACACTCTACCCAGGGCAACAGAATAAAACTCTTTCATTCATTCATAAATAAATAAATAAATAAATTTTAAAAATAGAAAATCAAGAAAGAAAGAATGGACATAAATTGGACTTTTGATCAAATGTACCTAACAGAGAATTATAGGACATTCTAGCAAACCTCAGACTACATATTCTTCTCATCAGCATATGGAACATTGTCCAAGATGGACCACATATTAGGCCACAAAACTAGTTTTACTTAAAACAAAAATGAAACATTTATCAAGTATTTTCTCAGACCATAGTGGAATGAAACTAGAAATCAATACCAAGAGAATTGTAAAAACTAAACAAATACATAGAAACTAAACATACTCCTAAATGATCTTTGGGCCAATGATAATACAATAAAAAATTTAAATTTTTTTGAAATAAGCAAAAACAGAGATAAAACATGCCAAAACCTACCAAAAGTAGGGCCAACATGGAAGTTTGTGTTAAATGCCTGCATTAAAAAAAAAAAAAAGACAAATTAACAACTAACATTGCAACAGAAAGAACTAAAAACAAGAGCAAACATACTCAAGGCCAATAAAAGATAAGAGTTAATGAAGATCAGCACAAACCTAAATGAAATTGAGACCAAAAATTACAAAGAAACAAAAAGGTTCTTCTTTGGAACAATAAACAAAGGAGAGAAGATCCAAATAAACACAACTGATGGCACAGAAATACAAAAGATTATCTGAAATTACAATAAACAAGTCTGTATTTGCAAGCTAGAAAACCTACTAAAACTAGATAAATTATTAGAAACATATAATCTCCTATCATTTTTCAGCCTTTGGCTAATATTGACTGTAGACACATGCAATCTCCCAAGACTGAATCAAGAACAAATAGAAATCCTAAACAGATTAATAAGAAGTAATAAGGTTTAATTCACATAAAAAATATCACAACAACAAAGCCTAGGATCAGACAGATTCACAGATTAAATCTACAAGGAAGGACTGATACCAACCCTCTTGAAATGTTTCAAATAATTCAAGGGGAAATCCTCCCTAATATATTCTAAAAAGCCAGTGTCACCCTGATACCAAAGCCTGAGAAGAATTCTCTCTCTCTCTCTCTCTCTCTCTCTCTCTCTCTCTCTCTCTCTCTCTCTCTCTCTCTTTCTCTCACACACCCAAAACAGAGCATTATCCCTGACAAAGAGAGATGCAAAATTTCTCAACAACATACTAGCAAACCAACTCCAACAGCACATTAAACATATAGTACACTTATGATCAAGTTGGTTTTATTCCAGGGTGTAAGGATAGTCCAATATGTGTAAATCAATAAATGCAATTCATCACATAAACAGAAGTTAAAAGAAAACCTATATAATCATCTTAGTAAATGCAGAAAAAGCATTTCACAGGACTAAGCAGTCCTTCATAACAAAAATCCTCAATAAACAGTCAGAGAGGGAACATACCTCAAAAGAAAAAAGTCCATATGACAAATCCATAGCCAGCATGACACCGAATGGGGTAAAGCTGAAAGCAATTTCTCTAAGAACTGAAATAAGACAAGAATACCTATTTCACACTCATATTCAACATAGTAATGGAATTCCAGAGCAATAAGACCACAGAAAGAAAATAAAAGACATGCAAATTAGGAAAGAGGGAGTCCCATTATCCTTGTTCACTGATCTTATGCCTGGAAATTCCTAAAGACTCCTCCCCCCAAAATTTAGATTTGATAAATGAATTCAGAAAAAATTAAGATACAAAATCAATGTGTAAAAACCAGTAGTATTCCTATACACTAAAATAATCAAGCTGAGAAGTAAATCAAGGAGACAACTCCATTTATAATAGCTACAAATAAAATTAAATACTTAGGAGTCCATTTAACCAAGGAGGTGAAATACCTCTATAAGGAAAGCTATAAAATGCTAATAAAAGAAATTTTAGATACACAAGACAATTTTAAAACATCCCATGCTCATGAACAGGAAGAACCAATATCATTAAGATGACCACATAGCCCAAAGCATCCCAAAGATCAATGCAATCCCTATCAAAATACTAACATAATTATTCACAAAATTAGAAAAAAGCAACTCTAAAATTCATATGTAGCACAAAAGGAATCTGAGTAACCTTAAGCAAAAGAATTAATGAGGAGGCATCACATTACCAGACTTCAAGCTATACTACAAGACTATAGCAACCAAAACAGCATACTACTGGCATGAAAACACAGATGTAGACCAATGGTTCAGAACAGAGAACCATCCTCGTACAGCCACCTGATCATTGACAACAATATTCAATGGGGAAAAGAATTCCTATTCAATAAATAGTGCTGGAAAAATTGGATAGCCATATGTAGAAGATTGAAACAGGGTCCTCACCTCTTACCACTCACAAAAATTAATTCAAGAAGGATAGCAAATTTAAACCTAAGATATGAAACAATAAAAATTCTGAGAGTATACATTGAAGAAATACTTTCAGATATCAGCCAAGGCAAAGAATTTATGAAGATTCCATAAAAAAAAAAAAAAAGGACTTGATTAAATTAAAAAGTTCTGCACAGCTAAGGAATAAAAAAATAGAAAATCTACAGAATGGGAGAAAATATTTGTATGCTATAAATCTGCTAAGGGACCAATAACCAGAATCTAAAAAGAACTGAAGCAAATCAGCAAGAAAAAAAGTCAAACAACCCCATTAAAAAGTGTGCTAAAGACACGAACAGAAGCTTTTCAGAAGAAGTTAGAGAAATGGCCAATGAAAATATGCTCAATATCTCAAATTATCAAGAAACTGCAAATCAAAACCACAGTGAGACACACCTAATTCTAGTGAGAATGGCTTTATCAAAAAGATCAATGGATGCTGGTGTTGATGCAGAGAGGAAGGAACTGTTGGTGGGGCTGAAAACTAGTACAACCTTTATGGAAGACAGTATGGAGATTCTCCAAAGATCTGAAAGTAGACCTACCATTCAATCCAACTAAGCCCTACTGGGTATTACCCAAAGACGGGGGGTGGAGGGGACACTATTATCAAAAAGACACTCACACTGTAATGTTTATTGCAGCACAACTCATAATCATAAAGATGTGGCATCAAACCAAGCACCCATCAATTAATAAGTGGACTAATAAAATGTGCTCTATGTGTACCATGGAGTACTAATCAGGCATAAGAAAATGAACTAACATCTTTTGTAACAACCTGGATGGAATTGGAGACCATTCTTCTAACTGAAGTATCACAAGAATGGAAAAACAAATGGCACATATACTCTATTTAATTACAACTAATTGATCAACACTTACACACATATAGAAGAAAAATTCAATGGAAATCAAGCAGGTGTGGGGAAGGAAGATCTGGGTAAAATCACACTTAACCAGTACAATGAACACTATCTGGGTGATAGCACAATTATAACTCTGACTCAAACTGTACAAAAAAATTTTATGTAATCAAAATATTTGTAACCCCACAATATTCTCAAATTTATAAAAGAAGAAATTCAGGTCATTAAATATGAGTGAATAAGAGTGACTGTGACAGTTAAATTGAGATGAACATAATTTGGTATAAGGTGTCAAAACTCAAAATACACATTATACATGCCTTTTATCTAAAAGTTTCACCTCTAGGAATTTAACTGTTAAGTATAATTATATAAGTATGCAAAGAAAGATATATACATAAAACTTTTCATTACAGTTTTGTTTGTGATAGCAAAAATCTGAAACAATTTAAGAAAAAACTGGGTAAAATAAATTATGGCATTAAGGAATATTACCTAGACTTTATAAAAAATAAGTTAGGTCTACATAAAAATTACCTGAAAATATTTCCACAACATTTTATTAGTTAAAAAAGGAAGTTTCCAAAAGGTATGTATATGATTCTACTTACATAAAACTTTAAAAAATGTTCATACATCTAAGAATGTGTTTGAAAACATGAAATAATAAATCTTCAAGCAAAATTTTTATAAAAATAAAAATTGAGAAGCAGAGACTTCCTTTTTACTTTCTATTTTAATAATTATTGCATAATTTACCAAAAAGTTGTGTACATTTTGTAATAAAATAACTGAAAAGACAAAAATAAAACCTGAAACTATAAAAATACTAGAAGAAAACCTAGGGAAAATATTTCTGGACATTGATTTTGGCAAGGAATTCATGACTAACACTTTAAAAACGCAAGTGACAAAAACAAAAATAGACATAAGTAAACTAAAATGCATCTGCATAGCAAGAACAACAATCAGACAAAACAGACAATGTGTAGAAAGGGAAAAAATATTTGCTAACTATGCATCCAACATGGGACTGATATCCAGAATTTATAAGAAACTCAAATTACTTGACAACAACAAAGAAGCTACTGTATTAAAAAGTTGGTAAAGGACATAAACCAACATTTTTCAAAAGAAGACAAACGGCAATAATCATATGAAAAATGCTCACTGTAAAGCATCAGAGAAATGCAAATAAAAACTACAATGATATATCATTTTACATCAGTCAGAATGGCTTTTATTAAAAAGTCAAACAATAATAGATGTTGGCAAAGATGCCTAGGGGAAAAAAAGCTCATACACTATTAGTGGGAATATAAATTAGTACAACCTCTATAGTAAACATTATGTAAATGTCTCAGAAAACTAAAATAGAACTATCATTCAATTCAGCAATAACAATATTGGGTAAATACCCAAAGAAAAAGAAATAATCTTATCAATATACCTGCACTCATATACACGTCTTTATTACAGTTCTATTCACACTAACAAACATCTTGAATCAACCTCACTGTCCATCAATAGATGAATGGATAAATGAGGAGTGTACATGTGTATGTATATATTATATATATAATATATATGTATATACAGTGTATGTAGATATACACACGTACAATGCAATACTATTCACCTATAAACAAAGAATGAAATATCTTTTGGAACATGAATGGAACAGGAGGCCATTATCTCAAATAAAATAACTCAAACAAAAAGGCAAATAAGCCATGTTCTCATTTCTAAGTAGGAGATAAATAACACATAGTCATGGACAAGTGGGAGACAAATAATGTGTACTCATGTAACAACAGATATCAGAGATTCAAAGGGTGGGAAGTAGGAGAGGGGAAAGGATGCAAAATTACTCAGTAGGTACAGTCTACATTATCATGGTGATAGCTACACTAAAAGCCACACTTTCACCACTGTGCAATATACCCATTTAACAAAGTTACATCTATACCCCTTGAAATTACACGAATAACAATTGGTAAAGTGATAAATGAAAGTGTCCTGAGAGCTCTCTCCCTCCCTGATTCACCATGGGGCATGCTGGAAAGAACAAGCTGAGCTTGATGGATAGAACAGCATTCCTACAGTTGATGAGATGGAGATGCAGGGGCCGTGAAACCATTTATGCAGCCTCCAGAAGAAACCTACCACAGCCAAGCAGGAGGGATGACAGGCCAAGACAGTCTCTTTCAAATCACTGGAATCTGATTTGAAAGCAAGGTGCCTAAAAAGCACTAAAAGCAAGGTGCCTCATAAACTAAAAAACAAATAGAGATTTGACCCAGATTCTGGGGAAGTTTGAAAAATACCCAGCAGGTACAAAGGAGACAAATCCCCGGAGTTCCATTTACAAGGAAGACTACAAAGGCGTATGCCATGATGGGAAAGGTCTTTGTCTAAATATGCCTCCAGTGTAGCAACAAACACACAATGAGACACGAGAAACCTTTTAAACTAGAAGTTTGGAAACAGCAAACGGAAAGGGGGAAAAAAAGAAATACAGACTATCAAGTTCCACCCAAATCTACTGAATTGGAATCTAATCTGAATTAGAGTAAGATTCCTAGGAAGTTTGAATGTACATTAATGCTTGAGAACCACCACATTAGGATAAAAATCCAAACATTTCACATGGCTCATGAAGCCCCAAATGAAGTAGCCTCACCTAGTTTTCCTGTCCCCACTTGACAAGCCCCATCTACCCTATCTTCTAAGATGCTGTGATGTCTCTTCCATCTAGGTTTTCAAATGTCTCTTTACTTTTCCTTAATCTTTAGCCCAATATCGCCACAACTCCTTCCTTGCTAACCCCTATTTCATTATCTAATTATTCTCTCAAGAAAATATTTCTGATAGATTGAGATAAGAGTTTCAGATAGGTAAATTGTTATTATTATTATTATTATTATTATTATTTTGAGACAAAGTCTCACTTTGTTGCTCTTAGTAGAGTAATATGGCATCATAGCTCACAGCATTCTCAAACTCTTGGGCCCAAATTATCCTTTTGCCCCCGCCACTTCAGTAGCTAGGACTACAGCTGTCCACCACAACACCCAGCTATGTTTTTTAGAGACAGGGTCTCCCTCTTGCTCAGGCTGGTCTGGAACTCCTGAGCTCAAGCAATCCACCTGCCTTGACCTCCCAAGAGTGCTAGGATTACCTAGTGATCGACTAGGTAATTTAATGACACCCTACACTATTACATTACTTCCCTCACTATTGTATAATGACTATATCCTCCAAAGGACTGCTAAGTTTCTAGATGCAGAAACAGTTTTGCACAAACACAACACAAAACACAGCACATATTAAGGGTATAACAAATATTTGTGTAATAAATTTGAATGGGGGAACAAAAAAACCTGATCATCCAGTTGGTTTGGGGTGTTTTTTATTTTCCTGCCAAACTATGCAGAAAAGTAATTTTGATTTTTCAATTTCCAGAAAAGCTAGTTTTGGAAACGTGCTGAGTATAGTGGAGGACGTATTCAGACAGTTAACTGGGAACAGTTAAGGATGAGGAGGCAATCCAAAAGGCACTATCTCAGAAAGAAGATAAATCCAAAGCCAGATAACCTGTCTGGGTAATTGTTAATCTGAAGGTGGCAATCAGAGGGGAAAGCAATGAGTAGATCATGTGGGAGTCTGATAGTTTGAAGTTTGATAGTGAAAAAATTTACTGAGCTGAACAAAATAGCCTCTACCGGGAAGTCTGCAACTGTAGCAATCGATGTTTCAAGAAAGAGTAAATAAAGCACATGACTGCTCAGAATATTATGCTTTTCTACGCTCTTTCAAGGCTATTTCCTCTTCCTCCCCCTTCATTTGTTTTATCTATAAATAATTTTTACTGCTTAACACAGAGGAGAATTTCCCATACCAAGTGAAGAGATTTATAAATGTAAAGTGTTGTTCTTCTCTCTATAGTGGAGAAAGAAACATTAGATTTCCAGAGCAGCGCTTAGGAGACCAGTGACAGCAAAACAAGCAAACAATTATAAAAGCCTGGACAGAGGTCCTGGAGGTGAAGATAGAGAGGATGGAAACATCTGGGTGATATTAAAGAAGCAGGTTGCTGAAATGCATATGAACTATTAATAAAAGGGAACCTCACTGGTTATCTTATTAAAAATACATTAATATTTGATTATATCCAACTTATTACTAAAAAATTGTGAAGTAGTTAACCTCAATGTAATTTTATAAATACTATGAATACAGGTGTAGAGTTTGGGCTGCATCCCTATTCAGCCTATTGTTAACTAAGGTTAGAGGCAGTTAAATCAGGTCTAGGTCCAATATCACTGGCTCATTAACCAAGAATCTAACTATTATTCTTCACTGCCCTCCATAGCACCAATGACGGGTAAGATTCCCAAAGCGGGGACAACCTAAGACAGGATATGGAGAGGCTGCATGGTGGATTACATTCGTAGTACCCAAAGACGGGTAA